>JAAAKG020000017.1:3407224-3420358 GCA_010014905.2 Druon quercuslanigerum
GTGTGAGTTATTAAAAGAATCTATAAATTTATTTAAGTGAACATAAAATAAAAAAAATAAATAAAACTAAAAAGTAGAAAATAAAATAAAAAAATTTTTTTAAAGAACGTTGTTCTTTAATGATTACCACATTTAAAACGTACGACAAAGTAAAAAGTAATTTTTTATCACACATGAACTTTTGAAAAAAACTTTTTCTAAATGAATAAAATGTATTAAATCTAAAAGTAATAACAACTGTCAGTAATATAAAAGCGTGGGGCACATTTAGTAATAAAATTGTTTCGCCCCAAGCTTTGATATCACTGTCAGCTATTATTATTTTTAGATCTAATACATTTTATTCATTTAGAAAAAGTTCGTATCATGAGTTCATGTGTGACAAAATATTATTTTTTACTTTTTATTACGTTTTAAATGCGGTGAGCATTAAATAAAAGCGTTAAAATTACTTTTTAAATTTATTTTGTTTTCTAATTTTTAGTTTTATTTATTTTTTAAAATTTTATTTTAACCTAAATAAATGAATAGATTATTTTAATAATTTACATACACACACACGCAGTATATATAATAAATAATTTTACATATTATTTTATAATTTGTCTTTAATGATTAATAATACTTTAGTAACGCTGCTGTAATATACTTTTTCTGTTTTATTATATTTTGGTATTATACTATTTAGTTCTAAGACGCTGCATCTCAATTAAAGCACTTACATTACATGGCTTTTTACCGGTAGGTTGTGCACAATCTAACTCTTCAATTCGCAAACGTGCCAATGAACGTACACGACTTAAAAAAATTAAGGCACTTCTCGACAAGCTAGAAATTATTTTTTTAATCGACGAGTCTTTCATGACAATATACTAATAGGCAAAAAAATTATAAAAACAAATTTTTAATTAAAAATGTATTTAAATATTTTTTTGCAGATTAGTGTATTGTCATGGAAGACGCGTCGATTAAAAAATGAAGTTTCTAGCTTGTCGAGAAGTGCCTTAAATTTCGATCAGCAAATTTGATTGCTGACATGAACGACGACCAAGTTTTTTTAATTTTTTACCTTTCCAAAGTCACAAAAACCGTTTGTTCACAGATTCTTTTAGACGTAAAATTTTCCCACTCTTTTCAAATACGCAGTCAAAAATAGGGGTTCTCATTTAAGAAAAGGGTCTTACCTCCATTTGACCTTGAAAATTTACCCTAAGGTCAAAATTGATGGTACAGTCAAATTCCCCCCTCGGTTCTGTTCAACCTTCATCCATACGATTTCTTCGTAGATAAAGTATTTTAGAAGATATTTGAAATTATAGATTAAAATAGGTCACCGTGTATATAAAAACAACATAAGCTAAAACCTCAGTATCAAGTTAGCCCTGAAGAAGTGAACTGCAATGTTCATTAAACGTCGACCCGATCCATAGTTTTGCACAAGACTGAAACTCGAAAACATCTCCTTTTAACTATAATTAGTTGTAAATCCAACTATATGGATAAAATTTCCGTATTTTTAAAATAAGATCTTTATTAATAAAAAAATATTATTCTGTGTTGAAAATGAATCTTTTTGGACAATCAATCTATTTTGGTCAAGGATTCAAATATTTTGTTAAAAATTCGTCCTTTCTGGTACAATTCAATTTTTGATTTATTGCACATTTTTTGTTTTCCGTTGAAAATCCAAATTTGGGTTGAAAGCTAAACTAATTTGTCAATTCGTAAGAAGCAATCAGATTTTACGTCCGACGACAAAATTTTTTAACTTGATTTTTTGGGGACCTCTAAATGAATTCACATGCGTAATTTCTGCGCAGCCCCTAATTAGCCATTGAGACCATTTTTCGGTGGACATAAAATATTAGCCAATTAACGAAGTTCAAAATATTTTGAAAGAAAAAATAAAGAAACAGTGGCATTGGCAGACAACTGTGAGTAAATAGTATCTTCAGCTTAATTTTTTCGAAATATGTAGTAGCAAATAGTGCCGGAGGCCTGTCAGTTAAAAAGCAAAATACATACCGATCAAAGAGGCCAGGATAGTTGGTACTCGGGACAGTATTGTTCTGCCTCTGGGCAGTTTTGGATCTGTCAGGAGGAGGACCTTCTCCCAATTCTGCCATTAGTGACATGTATTCTTCATCAATTTTTGCTTTGTCTCCGGCCTGTCCCATTCCTCCCATTCCAGCAGCAGCAGGACCTCCCATACCAGGTCTTTTGGATCTGCAATCCCTCGCAATATGACCAGCACCTCCACAACTTGAGCAAACAATGTTGTTGGTGACGTTTGGTTTATCGGGACACTGTAGATTATAAAATTAAATTCATTATCAATTGGAATGTCAGCGAATCTAAAGTGTAAATATAGCATTATTGATTGATAAAAATTAGCTCCTACCAGCCATGATTTGTGATCAGAAGCGCCACAGTTTGTGCAACGCGGTCCGTCATTTTCTCGTAATGTTCCATTCAGTAGAGCCAATTCTCTCAACTGATTACGTCGCAAGTCATTTTGACCTTCCGGAACTTCCACGCCTTGTCGAATAATTTCGTGTATCTATAGAAAATAATTTATTCGTTGGAATTTAAATGAAAGAAAATAGCGGACTTTATCGCATATTTTAATAAAGTAAAGAAAAAAATGCTTACTCTTTCTACTGCTTTCTTTACGGCGTCTAAATTATTCGCAGTAATGTATGCGTGCAGAGGTTCATCTTCACCCGGCAAAGGTTGTCCGTCCTTTCTGCCAACCTTGCCCTCTTTTACACTTCCCTTTCCACGAATTATGATTTTGGCACCAGTTTCCTTCTCCATTGCTGAAAAAGAAGGAAACAAAAGCAATGATTAATGTAAATTTTGATTTAAAGAAAGTCGAGTGTTTAAACTAAAATAATTATGCGTACATTTTAGAGTATTTCCGCGTGGTCCAATCAACAAACCGACGAAATTGATGTCTGGATGTTCTTCTTGAGGAATCATTACCTTATCGTGCACGCGTATAATTGGAGGCCTGCAATATTAAATGAGAATGAAATTAGTCATTTATCAACAAAAAAATATACATGATATATTTAGTTGATTAAAATTTGTAATATGGTCGGAATTAGGAGACCATCGATTTTTCATAAGTGATAACAAAATTTTTTTAACTTACATTACAAAGGCAATCACAATTAATTCCTTAATTTAAAAAAAATTTTAAGTCAATTCAGTATATGCTAAACTTAAATTTGTACCATTTTTAAACGAGTCATTAATTTTAATTGCATGAAATTAGAAAATTCGAACTTGTAAAACTAGAACTTCTTTCTTTTTTAAATAATAAAAACTTAACTGCAAATTAAAGCACTCAAAGTGGAACTCTTAAATGTTAGACTTTTAAAATTGAAGTTTAAACATTTTTAACTCTTTTTTTTACTTAAACGCTGAATTATTTAAATGTATCAAATGGAAGCTATTAACACTTTAATTCACATTTAGTTTAAAAAATACGACTAAATATTATAACGAATAAATACATTTTTTAATTTGCAAAATTATATCATTTTAAGCAATTTTAAGGTAGAAACATTGAAGAGTTAACATTTCCTTTTTTTAACTGAAGACTTTTTAAATTAGAAGTTAACTTTCTTTATTTTAGGTATTTTTGAAATGATAATTGTTTAATCGTTATTTAAACATAAACCTTTGAAATATATATTTTTAAATATTATCTTTAAAAAATAATAATTATCCCAGGAAATTCAAGAACAATTTTTTTATTTTCTTAAATCCTTCAAAAACTCCTGAAAAACGTCAACATTCTACTTCAAATATCTACATTTTGATTTAAGTTTATCGGAATATTTTCAAATTTTTGTTTAACTTCTAAAGATCCTTTTGATATGAATCGAATTTTTTCTAAAATATTTTTAAAATCCTGAAAAATAAAAAAAAATTCTTGTAATTGTCTAGATCCTTTTCTGACGATTTTTGACATTTTTGAAATCTTCCAAAATATTTTCTAAGAATTAATTTTTCAAAACTCTTTAAAATCTTCTGAAATTTTTATTAGAAATTTATAAAAATCTACATTTTCTTTTAAATTATTTGAAATCGTTTCAAGTTTTTAAATAATTTTGATTCTTTTTAAAATTACAAAATTAAAATTTTAACTAAGAATTTAAATTTAGGTCTCTAAAATTGAAACGATATAAAGCTTTCTATTTTAGAAAATTCAGTTTCTAATTTTTCATTTCAATGGAACATTTTAGACGAAGCCTAATTCGAACATAATTTAAAAATCAGTATAAGCGTTTAATTATGAATCTATTAATTTAAAGTTATTTTAAATGGAGAACAGCTTATAAAGTTTCAATCGGACGTTTTTGAAAATGAATCAAACATGATTAGAACACAAAACAAATATTCTTAAAATAAAGTTCATTAAAATTAACAGAAACCTAATGGGGAATACTGATTTGAAAAAAGTTTACAGAATTAAGACTTTAAACTTTTAACTTTAAGTTTAAAGATTATATCAAAATTTGAAGATGAGAAACTCTTTGGAAATCGTAAATACTTCGGAAAAAATTATCATGTCTCAATAATTCTCAACTATATCAAACATTTAATACTCAAAAAATGGAAGACCTTTTAAATTAATACAAACCTACAGAATTCATTCTAAGCTATAAAGTTCCATAAATTAATTAAATCCGTAAATTAATAACTTCTTTACTTTGTGATGCATATTTAAAATATAAACACAGTTATAAAATTATAAAAATTAAATAACGGATACCTAAAATTCTAAATATAAGAGATCGTAAAAAATCGATCAACTTTTTTCGAAATTTCTGAACAAGTGTACTTTTAGTTTGCCTAACGTAATTAAATAAAATATTATGTCCAAACCAGTTTATATTGATTCAACCTTATTGACATGATTGATATACAAATAAAAAATCCCAAGCTTTATTAAATAATTCTTTTTTGATATTGCACATACTGGCATAATAATTTATTACAAAATAAGTTCAATTTAGTGGCGCTGTTAACGCAATCCTTTAATTTCGATAACACATCAAATTTACAAATTTATTTTTTAACCAAGTTATCACAGATCTATCTATAATTCTTAACAGAAAGGTAATCCGAATTTAAAAGGATTATTGTTTTTCAATTCGCGAATTGAAACCTTTGAGAAATTAAATTAAAACTAAACTTACTTGTAATCGGGTGGAGGCTTAAAGTCAGGATTGATTTTTAATATGTTCTGGATAAGATTATGACGCTCTTCTTCCAGTTTACGTCTTGTGCGGTATTCTCTCGTGTTCAACCGTTTGCCATCGCTACTGTATATCGGCTCAGGAGATGGTGATCTGCAAAAAAAAATATACGAGTATTACGATAAGCCGCTAGCGCAAAGATGTTACTAGCGTACAAGCAACCTGATTCTATAATGTCTGTGATTAGACAGCAGAGTTGGCAAAAAAATAAACAAATTCCACCCGAAAGAAAACAAAGTTTATTCAACAATAATTATATTATGAACCTTCCTCTACATAGTTTTGCCAATTCTACAGTCAGAAACTAATTCACCAAACTTTAAAAAGAAAGCTCAGTATCGAAATGGTATACACTGAGAATCCCATTCAAGTTCCTTTTCGGGCATGGTCCCGATTAGCCTTCGCTCAAATCGAACAAGAAATTCGCACGTTCCGAACGTAAACATTCAGGACTGCGTGAACCATTTCTGTTGGATTTGGACGCAAACTAACAGATGACGCAACTAACGCACTAAGAGTACTGCTAAGAGTTACTTCAATGGGATTCCCATTGTAATTCGATCAAGTTTATCATATTGGAGCTTTTGCGCGTTCAAGGAATAGATTGGAAAAAAAATTATCTTTAAAAAAAAAACTAATATTTATGTGTATAACCAAGCAATATTCAACACTTTAATTTGCTGTTGAATCAATTCCTTCTACTTTTCTTATAAGCGATATCGAAAACTGAAATACTGAATCGTGTCACGTTAAGAATAGAAAATAGAAGCAGTTATTGGTTCCTTATATGAGCAGCATATTTCTTTTGTACGGAAAATAGTAATTATTAACGTCTGGTTAATAATAATGATTAGTTATTAACGTCTAATTATCTATGATTTGGGGTATCTGTGTCTTTTTGAAAATAATATTTATATCACGGCCACGTAAGAGTATATCTCTGTGCTTGTGAAAACCAATTCTGAAAATGGAGGTTGTTACTTTCAAACATTGCCTTTGTATCACAAAGTAACAAATCGCTTCTTCTGTAAAGCACAGAGTAATTTATTTATTTATTAATTTATTGAAGGTAACCACTCGAAGACTGCACATTTGCACACGGTAGAATTGGGAATGATGACAGCTGCTAAGTGATAAACCCTGTGATTATTAGAAAACAATAATTTCTTTTGATTAGTCAATAATATCTGTATATAATATTAAATAAAACACAACGGTACAGAATAGAGTCCAGCTAAAACTGAACGGGTTAAACCTATTGGAGTAAATCGTTTCATTAAAGTGACATAATCAAAGATCGTTTCAAGAAGTACCTGAAAGTAACGTTAGATCGAATCTATACAGCAATCAGATTAATATTAAGATTTAATATATTCCCCTGTAATTATGCGCGGTAAATTTATCATTAGTGGGAGGGTGATGTGTTCTGCCTAGGGGCGACGAAAGTGTAGCCGATATTACAGAATCAGGAAAATTTAAAGTTGAAATAGAACTGAAAATATTGTATGCCTACTTCTTTTTAGTTTGTGGCTTGAAACATGTTCGAAATTGTGAAATTATTTTGAGAGCTGATGTCACTCGGGACAAATAAAGTCAAGCTTGTCAATTTTCACCATAAACTTCTCTCCATTTAAACGCCAAGTTTAAAAACCACTTTGGTCTTGTTTTTTTCTAAGGCTCGCGCGAGTTTGATAGAGAAAACTCTATTGTGATAAACATTAGGGCAAAAACAGCTATCGCTTGTCAAACACTGCTATTCTTTCTTTTTAACTTCCCTAATAAAAATGACCCTATCCATTTAGCGCCTTTTAAACTTGCTATATCTTTATTTAAGCTCAGAACTGAGTAGCAGTGATTAACGAATGTGAATTAGTAAAAGAAATTGATTAGGTCAAACCAATATTATCAAAATTCAGCTTCTGTGATGTGGAGCGGCTTGGATAAAAGCCGCCTCATTCAGATCATCGGTATTCCACTAAGTTAGACGTAGCCATTTAGAAATCTTAAGCCCTTGAGCTGAGGAATGCTGAATGGTCAGTAGATAGGTAGAATTTGTGGATATGTTTAGTCAATTTTGGTACGTAATTTTCGTTCAAACCTTTCCTCGGGGTTAAGCGGTATTCCAAGGTCTCCAGTGCGTAGTTTCCTGCTGATTTCCTCAATCTGCAGCTGAACTGTAAACCAACGGGTTAGAGGGGGCGGAAACCCCAACAGTTAGATGATGCCAATTTGTTATAGTAGTATACATTGTAAACAATATAAGTTTCTGTTTTTTTCCCATTCGAGAGTAGCGAAATTAAAGAAAAAATTATTAACGCTATTTAAGAACGAGCTTAAAATTTCCGGAAAAATCTAAAGAATTATCTTATGCAATTTTAGATCGTTCTAACGATCACTTTTCTTACCTTTGGTGGCCATCGCTTTTTAAAAATAGAAATTAGAAATACATACTTACATCTTTATTGTCATCTACTCTATGAATCGGATTTTAATAAATTATACACATAAATAAAATTGATAAATTATACACCCTGTCTTGTGAGAAGTAAAGAGCTCATGGTTTAACTTAAAGGTTAGGAAAGCTTAATAGAGCTGTACTTACAGAGGTATGCCTTTTCCTGATCCGGGGTGAGATTGGTTGGTAAAACTGTTGGCATTCCAGGAATAAAAGTTTTGTCATGTTCGCTACCTCCCCACCTTGACTTTCTTCGCTTCCTACGATCTTCCTTCGATTCTTTATCGTGCTTGCCGTCGCCTGAGAAAAAAAGGTAAGTTACTTTCTTACTTTACTTAGAATCTTCTAGTTACTTTTCATTTTCACTAACAAAAAAATGAAATACACATATCTTTCAACGTGAAGAGACTATTTTCGTTTTTTTTTATAGTATAAGGCTTTTATTTTCAAGTTTCTTTTCTTTATTTTGGAAGTTCTTATAAAATTAAATAAAATTCCATTGTATATTCTTAAAAAAACGACATTTTGCTTTCATGATATAATAATAATATACTTGACTATGTTTTGTAACTTCAAAATTCTTGTTAAAAAAAGTCGTCTTTTTGGTTTTTAAATGCAACCATTTCTTTTCTATTTTGAAATATTCATTTTAATTTGGTTCCGAACTACTGTTGATTTAAAATTAAGATCTTTTTTTGTTTGTTAAAATATCAACTATTACATTTTTCGTGGAGAATCTACATCTTTAATGAAAAATTCAACTAACTGGTTAAAAGCCGAACTACACACTTTGTTAAGAATCCTTTTTTTGTGGAAGGTGCATATTTAGTATGATATATATCTCTTTGAGAATTTTAATATTTGGCTGAAACTTAGGTTGTTTCTCTGGTTAAAAATTAATCTTTTTTATATGAAAATTCAACTATTTGATTGACGTCTCATATGTCTTTGTTTCAAATTCATCCTTTTAGTTGAAAGTTAATCTTCTTGGTTGAAAATGCAACAATCTTATTAAAAATGATATTTTTCGGTTGAAAATTGCAACGGTTTTGTTGAAAATTCGTCTTTGAGTAGAAAATGTAACTAGCTTCGAAAAAAATAAGACGACAATATATTTCTCGAAGCTGAATTAAAAAATGGTGACATTATTTATGAAGTGGGGCTTTTTACAATTTCATAGGTGATATTGTCAATAAAATTGCAAAAGCAGTATTTTTCTAGGATCATTTTCAACGTAATTTCACAAAAATATCTTCCTTATTTGTACCGGTAGCTAAATAATAAACCTTACCTAATTAAACAGGATAGTTTATTGCATACGTAGTTTAGTTTTGAATTATTAAAGTTTAAATTGGGGGGAGTAAAAAACTAAAATGTAAAATGCCCCGAAGTATTCTCCGTTAGGTATAAGGTAAAATAATAATTTTTTAACTGAATTCGTCATAAATTAATATAATAAATGCATAATCTGTTTATTTTATAATTGCAGTACTTTCAATATAATGAATCAAAATTTTTTCACTGTTTCTGGTTCAGAAAGTGTTTAATAAAAAATTCCGTTCATTTGAAGGTTCAGAACTTTATACAATTTTAAATTATTTAACAAAAGCCAAATAGTTTTGATTTTCATTATCAGGACATATATACAATTTTAACCTTTCCTGATTTAGAATTATTCAGGCATAAAATATTTTCATTTAAAATTGTACAATTTTCAACAACTTAAATTTGAAATGACAAAATTTTGAACGTTTAAATTCTATATCCAAATTTATACAATTTTGAATCATTAAAATAAAAATAAAATATGTAGTTATGAATCTTGTTACCATTACATCATTCTAATCTTAACCTATTCTGTTATACAAATATTCAGAAATAAAGGAGTTTAATTGAAAATTTATAATTTTGATAATCGAAATATAATTTTTATTAACTGAATTTATTCATACGATAAATGATAAAATAAAATAGTTATGCAAAATGGAGCGTAGAAAACCTTACTACCACTTCGCGTAGGTTTAGTTTTTGATGTTATACCTAAAATTCTGAACATTCAAATTTTTACTATTTTACAAAGTCATTAGTAAATAAACTTTGACCAAGAACTTCAAGAACATCAATGAGACCTGTCCATGTTAGTTCAGGTATAACATTAGCCTACTAAAAACTGTGCGCAGAATTATAATTGAGCAAATCATTTTTATTTGCGAATAATGATTATTACGGAAAAATAGTACTTTGCTGTTTATTCGAACGACCGAACAGACACAACGTTCAGTAGAACGACAGAAACTAAGCACAATTATTATCAATATTTGAGGTTCATGACTTAATGCATAAGCATATTCTAAACAAAGCTATATGGGAACTGAACTTTAAAACATACTTATTTTCTTTTATCTCGCATTCAACACACGGAACACACGTGTTCGTTAAAAGTGAGAAATGATTATACGTTTTAAAGTACATATATGATTCGAGTAAAGTTTTTCTACTCATAACTTTACGTGACGAATTATTTTAAAAGAAAATGATCATCAACTAATAAATCGAAAGATGTTTCACAACAGACAGACGTAGAGGAAATAACGCCGAAACTGTGATATAAAAAATAGATTGGTGTTATTAGTCTACGATTAAGCTTGTCACGTGACAGCTTGATACATTCTCTCAATTTGGTTTATTCTTTGACATAAAAGTTTAAACATTGCGAAAAATTTGCACCAAGTTTTACGGGAAACTGTATTTTTTTCTAAGGCGTGATTCATGACGTCGCAAAATGGTGAAAACGCCGATAAAAACAGAAACTTACCATCTGCTTCGCGCTTTCTTGAAAGGGAAGTTCCATTAGCAATAGCTTGGGATACTGCAGCCGCTGCCGCAGCAGCTGCTGCAGCAGCATTTTGAGCACTTTGCAAGTAAGTTGGATTCAAAAGTGAGGTAAAATTTCGATTCATCGCGTGTTTGCTCTTCTACGATACGCGTAATTCTCTCAATCAAATCCCTTTGCTTTTTTGGAGCAAAATACACCTTTTATTAAAAAGTAAAAGCTCTGAAACGACAGAATTCTAAGAAAAAAACAACAAATAAACGTCCACGGTTCAAAAATGCCGATTCTGATAAGCCACAACGGCGTTTTAATTTCACTTTTGTGTGGGCGGATAAGGATTTGAGCAGATCTGGGACACGATGCACGACACTCTCAATCAACAGAAGCCATTTTGCGACTTTGCGAGATAACTAATTGCGCATGTGTGAACAAGGATCTTGCCATTGGCGCGCTAATTTAAATATGTACATCTTTAAAGCACCTTTAGAGCTTAGCTTTAAGAATTTTATATTAAAAGGTTCAAAATGGTTCCTTTTCAAATTGAAATAGTTAGGAAATTAAAAATAAGTCAGGCTAACTCGTCAAAACTAAAAACTAAATTCTATCATTCCCCCGGTTTTACAACACATTATTTAGGACCATTCCTAAGCAATTATTATTTTGAAGCTTCTGAAAAAAGCCCATACAATTTTCAAAAATTAATTTTTAACATCATTTTACCATTTTAAAACGTGTAAAAACTATTTTTGGGCCGTTTGGCCATGTCATATACTTGCCCAATTTTCACTTTATCGACTTGTTTCAACAACTCACGTCCATTGCCATACTGCTCAATATGACCCCTCCCCCCATCCTAAAGGCGTTCCGTAGATTTGAACGTCCCCTGACTATGAATATCAAGGTTACTTCTTCGAAATTAATAGGTCATTTTTTATTTAAAGTTTTTGCATAAACAATTTAATTATCTATTAAAAAAAATTGTTTTTAAATTATATTTGGAAAGGCCACGGAAGAAAAAGACTTATGTTTTGTACAATTTTGCAGAGAACTAACCATTTTCTAAACTAAAATCGGCATATTTGCGGCTGGATATCACGACACCTATTAGACCGAAACATTTCGAAAAAAATTTTAATTATTTCTCAGGAACCTTGCTTCATGCAGAAATACTGTTCTACGCAAGTTGCAATTTTATATTTAGGATTTGCGACATTCATAATGACAGGATTGCGACAGCTTCCTAATGATCTTTCTGCCTGCGACCACTCTGAAAACCCCGTTCTTTTGTTGATAACAATTGTTATCAACAAAAACGTAGGTTCACAAAACTTACTCCTTTTATTTGCATTTTTTTAATTAAGCACAAACAGAACCTTTGATCACTTCTAAACCATTTGTTAATCACGGTCTTTTAAGCAATTAATTGCAAATGTAAATATTGGTATGTTCAAGCTAAATTTTATTTTTAAGATCTTTGATTTTTCTACTAACTTTCCAATAATCTTTCTTTCCGTCAATTCTCTGAGACAATCGTTTATTTGTTAAAAAAATCATTATATCATCAAAAACCATAGGTTTACAAAAAGCTGATTCTTTTATTAGCGCTTCTTAAATCAGGGTATCTCTGTTAAATTTACTATTAATTCAAAATATTTCTTAATTATGGTCTTATAAACAGTTATTTGCAAATTAAACATTAGTCTGCACAAGGTGCAATTAACAGTTAACGAAAGTTTGGGCGTGTTGGAAAAGTTCTTATTTCTACGTAGAGCACGAGATTTGAGAAATGATTTACTTTTTTTTTTTAATTTTGCGGTCCGATAGGTGTCGAGAAAAGCAGTCGCACATATGCCAATTTAAGTGGAAATTCAATTGTTTATTAATTAAAATTCTCTAACTTGGGACGGTTATGAAAAATGGTATAAAACATAAAAGTTTTGTTTTTCAATGAGCTGTTATTCTGTGAAGTTATACAGTCCGGAGCTAAAAATTTTAATCCCATAATTTCGCACTAATAATTTAAAAAAAACTTTTAACACAATTAATAATTTAGTCGACTACAAGTTCTTATCATTTAAATTGTCAATTTCGATAGGATATATACCGTTTTTTCACTCTATTTTTTAAATTTTTAAAAAGGATCTATTTTTATTAGTTAAGAAATATTATCAATCAATATTTAAAATTTGCAACAATTACAATTGTTTTTAAATTTAATTAATTACATTAGCAAAATAAGCAATAGAAAAATATGAATACAATTCAAACTGTTTTCAAAATACTAATCTTTATATTCTCTTATTGTTTCTGAAAACTTTCTTCTTTTTGTTATATTCATAAAAAGTATCAAGGTTTTAATTAATTTTAGTATTTTTTCTATACATAACAATGTAAAAGGAATTCGGGTGGCGGTACGAGGGTGAAGCTGGCATAGGAACTTCCGGTAACAAATTAGCGTATTCGGTTATCTGCACCGGAGCACTCCAAGAGTGCTCAGAGGCAGATTCGTATATTCGATTTGACAACACTGCCCCGGAGCGGTGCAGTTTTCGTGTTCGGTTTGACTACACTGC
>JAAAKG020000017.1:3420458-3440305 GCA_010014905.2 Druon quercuslanigerum
CCAGAAGACAAATTTTTAAACAAATTCCAGAGTTTTCAACCAAAAAGTTGGAGTTTCAGCTAAAAAAGATAAATTTTTAAACAAAAAGATTAATTTACACCAAAAACATGAGTTTTTAATCAAATTTAAGAATGCTGAACTAAAATGTTGAATATTCAAGTAAAAACATAAAATTTTAAACAAAAAGAATAATTTTCTAGAAAAAACTAATTTTTGACAAATTTCAAGAATTTGTAAGCAAAAGTTAAATTTTTAACTTAAAAAGATGAAGTTTTAAACATGAAAATTAGTTTACTACCAAAAAGACGAATTTTTAATAAAATTCAAGAATTCTGAACCAAATGCTGAATTTTCAAATAAAAAGACGAATTAAAAAAAAAAGAATTTACTACCAAGAAAGACTAGTTTACAATAAAATTCAAAAATTCTCAACCGAAAAATTGAATTTTCAAGAGAAGTTTAACCACAAAACCTAGTTGTTAAGTGGTTAACCAACACAATGCATTTTTAAAGAAGAGAGATTAACTTTCCACAAAAAAAAAACAGAATTTTATAGAAAAGTTCCTGAGTTCAGAACGAAAAACTTGAATTTTTAACTAAAATAGAAGAATTTTGAAGCAAAAAGATACATTTTTAAACAAAAAGATTAATTTACTATTAAAAAGATGAATTTTTAATAAAATTCAAGAATTCTGAACTAAAAAATTTCTCTAAATTCTAAAAGGTTAATAATATACGTGTAACGTTACTTGGACTGGCACAAATAACAAATTTCTTTGATTAGCATATTTTATTATTTTCTATTCTTAATATAAAACGCGTTAGTTAGTAATGAAAAAAAGAACATATCGAAGTTTAAAATTAAACTAATACCCCTCATACTAACTTCGTTAATAAAAGAAATCCAAGTTTTCTTTTCGATCTAATTATTACTTCATTAATTAAATTCATATATCGAATCTAAATTCCATAAAACAATGATTATGCAAATTTTTCATATTTACATTAAATTCCTCTACAACGAATTAAAACTACTCCTCTGGCCAGGGTTTTCCGATTCCCTGCGAGGCTCCCATCCTCGAAGGATCCTGACTCGGATAATGAATCGGGGTCGTTCCTGGTGGGAAAATCGGCGACGCTGCTGCTGCCGCTGCAACAGCTGCGGCCGCAGCTGCCATTTGCGGAGGGAACATGAAGGGCGGTGCAACTGGAGGCGGTGGAATCATCATCGGCGGCAACATACCCGGTGTGGGCTGCAAATTAAAGAAATTATTGCCCATCGCTTCTGGCGGAGGTGGCAAGGCACCCGGCAATCCTGGCACAGGCTCGAGCAGTTCTCGATTTCCTTCTGCGGCCGATATCGTCTGCCGACCCTGAGACCTGCCCCACTTAATCGTGAGTCGTCGACCTCCCAGAATCAACTTATTAAATGTCCTCTCTGCTGCTGCCTCTGCAGCATTCCTCTGCGTGTATTGAATAAAAGCACACTGCTGCCTCGGCACCATTGTCACCGATCGAATCTCGCCGTACTGATAAAAGTGATCCCGAAGCTGCTTCTCGGTCAAAACTTCGCCCAAATTTCCAATGTAAAGGGTCGTGATGCGCTTATCTTCGGGCGCGTCCAACTTCGGCATCGCAGCTGCCCTTCTCATCAATTTATCCGCGACCGGATCATTAACGCCGTAGTAACGATCCTTGATATTCTGATCAGCCAGGGGATCGTCCGGATCGGTCGGCTTTTCGTGACGATAGGGACACTCTTCACCTCTTTTGCACTCGCCCTTCACCCAGAATGAACAGATGTGCGGCCGATTACGTTTGTAGTAAGGACTCGTCCTCGCGAGTTTCATCAGCAGGTCGCTGGCGGCTGCCGATTTTCCAACGGAACCAGCTGGCGTGGTGTGATCTAGTTTGCCGATTTCGTTGTCGATATTCTGGACGTAGTATTCCTTGTTCACGTCGGAACGGGGCAGGTCGTCCTTGATCTTTAGTGCTGCATCACGGACTTGAATTGGCAGGCCGTATTCCAGGTCGAGGAGGCAAGTCTGGCAAACGTTTTTTAATCGACTGCAAGTCTGGCAGACCTCGGTTTTTTTGAAACGCATTCTCGCGCCAGGACACCAACGGAATACTGTGAAGGGACGCATGCAAATTT
Source organism: Druon quercuslanigerum (assembly GCA_010014905.2). Classification (NCBI taxonomy): domain Eukaryota; kingdom Metazoa; phylum Arthropoda; class Insecta; order Hymenoptera; family Cynipidae; genus Druon; species Druon quercuslanigerum. Next base: position 3,422,614 of record JAAAKG020000017.1, read on the forward strand.
TACATTCTTTTCCATACTTCTCCTTCATCTGGAAAATAAATGTATAATTTATGATTCGCACAAATTTTTACATTAGTAGTGTGTCTACTAATTTTCGACAAAACATTTTCCCGTTATATCCTTTTTGTAAATATCAAATCTTATATATTGTGACGTCAGACTGGCCGTTTTAATTGAAGAAAAAAATCTGGGTCATTTCCAGGTTCGCAAACATTTTACACGGATAATAAAATTTAAAAAATTGAGCTCTAAAGCTAAAAATTTGGAATAAAAAAATTTAAAAATTGTATATTCAAATTTATTTTAATTGAATAATTTAAAATAAAATGCAGATAAACTGCAAAATTCAGAATTTTTAACTTTTACAAATTATAGAGTTCAAAGATTCAAAATAAGTTCAAAAAATTTTAATTTACGTTAAAACTACATTATTTTAAGCTATTTGAGGCTAGAAAATTTAGAATTAATACATTAAAAATTTGTTTAACTGAACACTTCTTCAAGTAGAATTTAAATTATTTCAATTTAAAATAGTTTAAACATCCTTGAAAAGCTTCAAAACTTTAATTCAAAATCTTCAGAAATCTACACAACAAAAACAACAAATTCTATGCTTTTAGATCATAGAGCCCGAGACTCGAAAATGACGCGCTTCCCTGAATTAATCTCTTGAAATTTCTCTCCATGTAGATGTTGTATAAATACTTTTTTTCCAATTTTTTTCAGAACTTCTAAATTATCTTTTAAAATTAATCGAATTTTTCCTACAATTTTTACAAAATTCTGCTTATTATTTTTAGAGAAAAATTGGAGTCATTTTATGTTTTAAAAATTAATTAAAATTTTGAAATATTTTTAATTATTTTCAACGAGGTATGTGTAACGACGAAATTCAACTATTAGTACCGAAATTTCGGTAAAATAGCTACAACCTAAATTAAACAAAAATGTAGATTTTTGTAGATTTAAAATAACAAATTTAGAACTTTTTTGTGAATTGTGTAAGGCTTTAAACGAATAAAAACATTTTATTAAGATTTCTAGGAAAACTGGAAATGATTTTTCATGTTAAATAATTATTTAAAGATAAAATTTTAAAAGATTTACAAAAATATCAAAAAACAATCTGGAAGATTTTCAAGATATGTTTAAAATTTGCAGGATTTTCTACAAATTGTATGAAAAATTCGATTTATTTTAAAATATATTTATCGAATTTTTCCTACAATTTTTTAAAAATCCAGGAAGCTTTAATAATTTTCCTTAAAATATTCCACATTCTGATTTTACAATTTTGGAAATATTTTTTAATCATTTTTAATATTCTCGTAAAATAAGTATTCAAAATGAAAAATCATTTTTTATTTGACTAGGATTCTTAAAAAAATGTTTTTATTCTTTTGAAGCTTTTCACAATTCTTCAAAAGCTTTTTAATTTTTTGTTTAAATCTGCAAAAATTTACGAATTTTGTGATAGACATACTTCGTTTGAATTATTTGAAATAATTTCCAATTTTTTGTACTAAATTTTGAACTTTGATAAATTATTGAGTTCAAATATTCAAATGCAGTTCTACAAATATATATCCACGTTATAATTTTCACTGCTTTTCACTATTCTAAATTAAAAAATGAAACAATGAACTTCACAATTTTCAAAAATAAAATATTTTAAGCAATTTTGAGCTAGAAACATTAAAATGTAAACATTTTTTTACACTGAAGACTTCTTAAATTAGAAGTTAAATTCTTTTCATTTGAAACAGTTTTAAGATCTTTAAAAACCTTTAAAATTTTATTTCAAAATCTTGAGAAATCTAGAAGTTTATCATTTTTTCAAATTTAAAACTGTTTTCGGAATTTTTAAGCACTTCTAAATATCTTTTAAAACTAATAGAATTTTTCCTACTATTTTTTAGAAAATCCTGCTTGTTTGTTGTAGAAAAAAATAGGAGTCTTCTTAGGTTTTGAAAAGATTCAAAATTAATTTAAAATTTAAAATAATTTCAATTTAAATATAACTTAGATTCTTGCAGATTTCGAATAAAAAATTTAGAAGCTTTTTAAGGATTCTAAAAGGCTTAAAAAATAAATAAAACCGTTTTCTAAGATTCCTAGGAAAATTAGAAATGATTTTTCACTTGGAAAAAATATTTTAAAAGAATACTTTAAAAGATTTCCAAAATTCTCAAAAAATATTCTGGAAGATTTTAAAGCAAATTTTAAAATTCGCAGGATACTCTCAAAATGGTAAGAAAAATTTGATTCATTTTAAAATTGTCCTTAAAATATTCCGGATTCTTTTTTCTAAATTTTGTAAATCTTTTTAAATCTTTTTAAATATTCTCTTAAAATAATTATTCAAAATAAAAAATCATTTTCAATTTTCCTAGGATTCTTAAGAAAATGTTTTTATTCTTTTGAAGCCTTTCACAACTCTTAAAAAGCTTTTTAATTTTTTGTTTGAATTATTTGGAATCATTTCGAATTTCTTCTACGAATAAGAAGTGTTCAATTTTTATTTATACATAAAAATTCCACAATTTTGCTTACCAAATAAACATTTTTCAGATAGAACCATTCAAATTGTAACGTGAAAGTTTAAAAGGTCTTCGAAATTTTAACGATTCAAGGCTCGCTATCTTAAATAATTCGGTTTAAATGTATTTACTTTAAAATATGTTGTTTTAATTTACTCACTTTAATTAAACAGTAAAATATTTCTAAATTTGAAATAGGCATTATTTCTCTTAATTAAAAAATTTCAAATGGAGTGATTTGAAAATGAATATTTTAGACTGAAACAATATTTTAAACTTAATAAAAGTCTTGAATTACGAATATATTATCATAAAGCTATTTTTAAGTTCAATATAGTTTTGAAAAGTTTTAATCAGGCGTTTACATTTTTTAATAAAAAATATCGAATTAAAACAGTTTAAGCTTTAACGTTCAAATCGTGAAATTGTTAAATTTTAAACGGATTTAGAATCGTTTTGTCAAATCAATTATTGATCACTTTTTTAAACTTAAAAGTACAGCTCACTTTAAAAAATAATTTATTTATTTATATTTAATGTTGATAAAATAAAAGTTTTTTATACAAAAGTTTCAACTTCAAACGCTTTTAATTTTCAATTGTTCAACTCTTCAAGACTGCATTTTAAAATTCTTTAGATTAAAAATGTACGCTTAAAAATAAAAATCTAAAACGAAAAATGTTTAAAGTAAACTATTTTCAAATTACACATTGTAAATTGAATGATATAATAATTTAAAAAGATAACAATATTCAACTAATTATTTTTAAAAATGGTTGAAATCGAACTTGCACAGATTTCCCTTCTAAAAATTTGCAAAATATTGTAAACCTTTAAAGTTTAATTATTCTGAACACTTTGGAAATTTTACGTTTTCTAGTCGAAAACTTTCAAAAGTTACAAAACGCTCGAATTATTCATGATTAGGGAAAATAACAAAAATTTTAAGGAAAAGTCATGGAATTTAAAAGTTTTGAGGCAACCCTGAAGAAAAATCGTAATTTTTAATTTAATTAATTTTATTTGTTTATGGTTTATTTTCAGGCACAGCTGGGAAAATAATCAAAAACGTAAAAAAAACTGACAGCGATTGTATTTGAAGATGCTTATAGGTTCTTGGAATAAACATAACCTTATTATTTTCAACATAAAAAACAACTCACAATGATGCAATAAATCAACAAATACTTTTAACGAAGCCTAAACCAACAATAATGATTTAAAAACAAGACAAATCGTACTTACCATTCGAATGTACGGATTGTCACCAAGGCATGTCTGACACAAAATTGGGAATTCCTGCAAAGAAAAAAAAGAAAAATTAGATATCAGAAGGTTTCACTAGTTTCAGAAAATTTAATAATTTTACATTTTCATTAAATACGTACCGCATCTTCCCAATTTTGTCGATTATAGGTGTTAGATGTTTTTGAGGTCGCCATTTTCTACTGTTGTCAGTGTGTCACTTTAATATTTTTTCATTAAGAATCCTTCAGTCCAGTTTGCATGAGTTTACAAGAAAAATATTTTGGACAAGTTAGTAAGTGAGCTTACTAGCCGTTAGGTAGCGCTAGCTGTCATATTCAAAGTTCCGCGAAAATTCAAATTTTGATAACTGGGTTGTTTTTATACAAATTTATAATAAAAAATGATAGATTATTTATAAAACAATGTAAAATTGTAATTTATTTTATCTAAATACAAGAAATGAAAAATCCTAATCACTGTTTAGTTTTTGTTGCGTAGTTTTGAATTTCACAATTTACTGAAGTTCAGAACTATGCAAGAAAAACTGAAAGAACTGAAAGAACAAAATAATTTGTTATGTTTTTCACACCAAATAGTTAAATATTTAACTACTAAAGATCAATTTTGTACTAAAAATGAAAAAGTTACATTTGTAAAAAAGTAACCCATTTATTAAAACAATTCAATTTTCATTCAAAAACATGAATTTTCAAACAAGAAGTTTAAGTTTCTACTGCAAACAAAAACTTTTAACTAAAAAGGGGAACTTTCACCCAAACTTGGAATAGCTAGAATTTACTTACAAATAAATAATTAACAAAAAATAATTTTTAAATAAAAATTCAATTTGTAACCAATGAAATTAATTTTTACCTAAAAGAGATTTTCAACAGTAATTGGAATCGTTAAATTCTTAGTTAAAAATATAATTTTTCAACAAAAAAAAAAACGAATTTTCAACTACCAAGTCAAAAAAAAATTTCAGCGAACAAGAACAGGAATTTTCAACAAAAAAGTGCATTTAGTAACTAATGAAATTAATTTATCTAAAAACTATACATTTCTAAGCAAAAAGAAAAACAGAGTTTCAAACAAATAGTTTGTTTAAAATCAAAGAAATGATTTTTCAACCAAATAGTTGAACTTTTAACTGAATAAATTGAATTTTTAACCAAATATAAAATATCCCATTTTCAATTTAAAAAATTGTTGAATTTTCAACTAAAAAAGATCCTTTTTCAAACAAAAATGAAACAAATGACTAACATTTTTAACAAAAAAAAAAAGAATTTTCGACAAAACAGTTAAATTTGTAATAAAAAAGAAGAATCTCCAGCCAATAAAGTGATTTTTCCACAACGTATTTAAACGTTTAAACAAGTAGTTGAATTTGAACGTAAAATATTTTTATTGTAAATATTAATAAAAGAAAAAACAGAGGAATTTAACCTAAAAAGATAAATTTTCAAATAATTTGTTGAATTTTCAATTACAAAGATTTATCAGTAAAAGAAAAAAAATCGACCAAATGGTTCAATTTTCCACCAAAAAGTACGAACTTTCTACAAACGAGTATAATTGTTTACCTTAGACTATGGAATTTTTTAGTTTTTCCCAAAAAAGCACAGCACTTTCGTAAATTTTACTTATAAATGGATTTTTTAAAGAACCACAATTTTTCCTTTATCCAATTTGAATTTTCGCGGAACTTTGACTAAATCAGCTAGCGCTACCTATCGACTAGGATCCCCACTATTTAAAATTTCAGATTCGTTAATAACGGAAAACTGTCCAGCTCATGCTCTAATAAAACCACACTTATATCACCAATTACAAAATTAACTGATAAAATAATTCTCTAAATTTCATCTTACTTAAAGATATAAAATTTTACTTAGAGATCGAGAACCTTTTTGAATTATTTAATCGCATAAATGATTTATATTTTTCACTAAAAGCGCGAAAAGCATGCCGAGCGGTTGTGAACATGGTTGCCGCTTCTCCAGTCCGGCTGCAGCCAATGAGCATCGTCTTTTAGCAAGGTACGATTGAAGCTCAGCCAATTGCCTTGCAAATAGCAGAAATTGAGAATTTGGCAACGTCGCACCCAACGTTTCTTCGACGCTCCGTTACTTCTTCATCGCAGAACGACAGAAGGCCGAGAAGGCCGCGGGTGGATGGTCAAAGTTTTTAGTGATAATCGAAAATGACCACAAATGATTCAAAAGCCACGCTTCGGACGGTGAAGCGGGTACAGTTTGGTATCCTCTCACCCGATGAAATAGTAAGTGAAGAATTTAATTACTGGATAGACAATTGTTCTTGTAATTTCAGCACCGACTCCATTTTCCATGACATCGTCAAACTGTAACCATAAGCCTCGATCATTTTAACGTCTTCCAGATATTTATGTTATTCTGTTGGAGACTTCGAGAAAAATTATGTCAGAAATTTTTTCAGGGTCATTTAATTCATTTGATTTAATGGAAAAAGGTTTATTTTCAGCGGAAACAGAATAAAGAGTGTTCCCCTTTTTCGCGTGTACTTTCGTGATTTTAGTGTAGATATCAGTTATTATCCCACGTCATGAAAGTGTATGTAATTAGGTACATTTTGTTTATATGATTTATTTTTTTCGTTCTTGCGGCAAAATTGCATTAAATTTAATTAAAAGTTATTTTTAATAGAGTTTTCTTTATTTGGATGCACGATTTTTTTAAATTTTTTATTAAAGTGAAAGTTTTATGACTTCACTTTCGGAGTTACGGAATAATTGTCTTGGTTTTATATTTCAAATTACTGATTAAATTAGGAATTATTCAAGAATATATAAGCAGTAATTATTTATTTTTTAAAGAATATTTGGATACTTTTATCAACATTTATTTAACATTTTCAATACTCATATTTGAGTTTCAAAATTAATAATTTTAAAGGTAACGTGCAAGAAATTGAGGATTTTTATTTCAGAAATTTATATATACAAATTTTAAGAAGTTCAAAACTAATTTTTTTTATTTAAAATAACAAATATTGACCGATTTGGTCGTCAAAAATATGAAAAAACTGATAACATTTTCCTGGGAATTTTGAGTCCGATTTTTGGGGTATTTTTTAAAAATAAATTATGAAAGCAATTTCTGGAAATCCTTGAATTTGAATTTCTTTTTTTGCTTTTAAAAAAGTTACTTTATGAGAATGTGAAGAATAATTTAAAGTTTTCAGTCTTATAAAAGAAACATCTTGTTTCCGAGAAATCTTGCAACTGAAAAATAGTTTATTTATAAAGACAATTAATAAAGATTTCGAGGCACTTCTTGTAGGCTACCAATTATTTTATAGATTGCAGTGAACAGATTTTAATATTATGAACAATTCTATCAGTTTTTTTTATTTATTTCTCGTTAATGTATGATATTAAAGTATGCATTTTTTTTAAATAGGTAACTTACAAATTATAAAAATTATTAGTTGAAAATTTCAGTGTTAATTCAGTTTCAAAATTAGAATGAGCCATTACCATACAGGGGATTTTTCAAGAGGTTGACCACTTCGTGTTTGAGTGCACACCAGATTTCAAAAGGTTACAAAGTTTTTTTAATGATTTCAAAGATTTAAAAAGTACGCGCACGCCAACTTTCAAACGTTTGACAACGATTTTAAAACTCACAAACATTTCGAATATTTCACAAAGATTTAAAAAAGCGTAAACCAGATTGATAAGATTTTAAATATTTCAAACGATTTTAAAAGTTTCTAATATTTTAAATATCACAAATTATGTAATACAAAATATTTCACGAATATTTCAAAGATTTCATAAAAACGTCATCAAGACGTCAAAAGAATACAATAATTTCGAAGATTTTAAAGAGCGCACAGTACATATCACAAAAGTTTTCAACGAGTGTATAGTACAGTATTTCAAACCATAAGAATTTCAAGAAGGGATCATGTTTCAAAACATTTCAATGATTTCCAACGAATACAATTTCACAAACAAATATTAAAGATTTTAAACAGGATATAGTGAAGCAGATTTAGAAGATTTCTTAAAAGTTTCATACATAATTTAAAAGCATACAAGAATTTCAAAGATTTTAAATAATTTCTAAATTTTTTTAGAATTATTCAAAGATTTAAAGTATTTCAATTATTTTAAACGAATACAAAAGATTGCAAAGAATTCATACAGATTTCAAGAGAATACAAGAATTTCAAAATTTTAAAAAGGTGTACACCAGATTTAAAGACGTTGAAGGATTTTAAACGATTTCAAAAGGTTTCATCACATTTGAGAAGATTTTAAAAGAACCCACAAAGATTAAATAAATATTTCACAAAAACATTCAAATGTGTCAAGAATTTCAAAGATTTTTAAATATTTCAAAAGGTTTCACATAAATTTCAAAATTATTTAATTAATTCATAAGATTTCAACGAATTAACAATGATTTCAAGGTTCTTAGAGATTTTAGAAAGATTACAAAATATTCCTATTTTTTTCGCATTTTTTATTTTCAGTCACTTATTTTGAAATTTTGAAAGATTTTGTTAAGAAATGATAAATATTCAATTACATCTTATTCCATTCGAAATGTTGTCATTTTTGCAAAATGTTACTTAAATTTAAATAGTTTGTATTGGAAAATTTTCAATTCAAAATCGTTCAATATATTTTTTTAAAGTTTTAAACGCTTTCAATTCGAAATTATTAATTATTGTTTCAAATATTATATGTGATTAAAAGTGAATATATTTTCCAGAGAGAGAGAGAGTAGATTTTTTTCTAATCCGGGAGTGATTACGATTTTTTATGGGGAAAAACCATTAATATTTTTTTTTAATGAGGTTCATGTTGGCGACTTGACCGGGATTTTAATTTAAAATCCTGGTATTTAATTCTTATAGCAGTAAAATTCAATTTTCCATTGTATTAATCATTTTTGTTAATTTAGGTTTTGTTAGGTTACTGATTTATTTACTGTTTATGGATCTTAGCTTTTTCATATTGTCTCATTTTACTCTAAGTAAATTATAATTTATTATTTTTCAAGAGTACTTATTTTCGTTGCCATTAGTTCGTAGTTGTTTTTATGCATACAAAGAGTTTTTATTACAATAAGAAATCAAGAATATAATTCAAAATACTTACTTTTTTGTTCATTTGCAACTATCATTTAATTTGACTTGACCTTGGAAATTTAACAATTTGAACATTTTTTTTTATTTAAAAAGATAGAATCATGGTTTAAAGAATGTAACGTTCTTTGAGTCTTATTTTGTACTTTTTTATCTATACTTTACGAGAGAAAGAATTTTTACGTTTTCCATTAAAAGAAAAACCTTTTGCAAGTTTTTGCTTTCTGAGATTTTTTTGCTGGCTTAATTTTTATAATCGCATTGATGATATTTCAAACATCCAGAAGCAATCATTTTCTCAATTTTTTCAAAAAATTTAAAACTTTAAAAGACATATTCGGATTTAGAAGAAACGAGTTAAAAAAACCCTGTTTCATATCAGAATTCGTCACAATTAAAAATTTCCTTCTTTCAAAATTAAAAATAAAAATAAAGTTTTTCAAATACTTTAAAGAGTTTTTCTGAATTATAATAGAACATGTTTACAAATTGTTAAAAATTCAACTTACGCGGTTAAAAGTTAAACTCTTTTGTTAAAAACGAATTGTTTTATTTCAACATTCCTCATTTTAATTCAAAATTCATTTCTTTTTGAAAATATAACTATTTTTTTCGTAATCATTTTTTAAACCAAAAATGCAGCTATTCTATTTTTGGTTGTAAATTTATCTTTTTTGGATAAAGAGTCAACTATTTAGTTGAGAATTGATATTTTTATTTAAAATTTAAACTGTTTGTTTCAAAACTTGTTTACTTTGTAGAAAATTCGTCCTTTTTGTAGAAAATTTATCTTTTTGATTAAAAATTGATCCTTTTGGCAGTTATAAAATTTTCTTATTCCAGTTATAGATTCATCATTTAAGTTCAAATTTGATCAGTTTGGTTTAAAATCAGTTTCTTCAACTGAAAATTTAAATGTATTTTGTTGAAATATTGATTTTTTCCTGCAAAAAATGATCATTAAAATTCCACAAAATTCATCCTTTGAGACTGAAGTAAATAGTCTTGTTGAAAATGAAACTCTTATTGAAAATTAATATTTTTTGGTTGAAGATTTATCATTTTAATTAAGAATTCATGGTTTTGTTGAAAAATGAGCTATTTTTTTGAAAATTTGTTTTTCCTTTAGATGAAAATTAATTTTTTGCGAAAAATACTTGAACTATTTTTTTAAATTTCAGTTGAAATTTTCATATTTTTATTTAAAAATTCATCTCTTTGTTTTAAACATGAATTTTTTGACTAAAAATGTAAATATTCAATTTTTGGTTGAAAATTTGTCATATTTAGTTAAACATTGATTTAAAAAAAAAATTTTTGATGAAAATGCAAACTGTTGAAACTTCTTTTTTCGCAATTCAAATTTTAACTATTTGTTTGAATATTTGTTTGCTTTAATGGAAATTCACGTATTTTGTTGAAAAATTGATCTTTTTGTTTTAAAATTCAAATATTTCAGTTGAAGAGTCATAATCATATTTTAAAAGTCATTTATTTTGCAATTTTTTTTCTCTGTTGTATTAAAGGATGTTTAGAATGAACGTCATGAATTGAAAGAAATGTTTGATTTTTACGGTAAATATGAATTTTCACCTGACCTGTCTTTAATTACAAATAAATGACAACATTTGAGCAATGCAAAATACTTTATTGCGTTAGTGTACAATTTTATTCGGACGCAAAATTAAACGTTATGCAGAAAAATTAAAATATAATTTTTCAAATACCCGTAAAAAAAACTATTTTTCTTTGATATTTATATTAATAACATAGAATGTTATTGCGGTACCAAAAATATGCCAATAATACCTTTTTCAAAAACGTTTCTCATTATTTTTATATTAAAATGTTTGTACGGTTACAAATAAAATCAATACAAAAATTCGTGGGATACTATATTACCATAAACAATCAAGAAATACCATTTACTTAGAACATATTTTATTCAATCTTGGTTCAGCCCAACTGTGGTTTTCTGAGATTCTTAATTTTACATACACTTTTAGCAAAAGTCATATGTTTTTTCAAGCATGTCCAATTTTTTAAAAATCATAGTGTAACATTAAATAACAATTATTATTAATTAGTAAAAGTAGCTTTATATTACTGGATTTGTACTGATTTAAAACTTCTTTTCGTCATTTTCGTTGATCTCAGGAAACTTTTGATTCCATTATTAACTTATTAAATTAAATCCTTTTGAATCCTAAAGCCAAAGTCCGCCAACAACTATTTTACAAGTCACACAGATTTGCCAATAAAACCGATAAATAATTTTTCGAAAACAAACTAACTTGAAACTTTTTTTTGCAGAGGCGTATGTCAGTTACCGATGGCGGTATTCGCTTTCCGGAAACTATGGAGGGGGGACGTCCGAAACAGGGCGGTCTCATGGACCCGAGACAGGGTGTCATCGACAAAAATTCCCGATGTCAAACCTGTGCCGGGAACATGACCGAGTGTCCTGGCCACTTTGGTCACATAGATTTAGCCAAGCCAGTATTCCACTGTGGTTTTATCACAAAGACTATAAAAATCCTTAGATGCGTATGTTTCTACTGCTCGAAAATGTTAGTCAGTCCGGTAAGTACTTTAAAACGAAGTTCATCTACCTTCAATGCTTCATTCAAATTTTAAATCATTGAGTTATGTAAATGAGACAATTTCATATTTTTTTAGATAAATTATTGTGTTTAATGCGAGAGGAATTGGTCTTTTCTAACTCGTGGAAGTTAGAAAAGACCATGTTACCTCTCTAGAGACATCATATATTATTAATCAGGGTGTCTACTCTACATGGATACACTTGGAAATGTCAGGGAATTTTTTCGAGAATGTGTTTAATTTTGTTTTTTAAATTGCTGTATAAAATTCAGTAGTGATTTTTCAATTGGGACCTGCAAACATCGGGTTCTAACGCGGACAAATCGATTTTTTTTAGTTTTTCTAGACCAATCGATAGTTTAAAAAAAAAAAAATTTTCATTCATTGTTCATTTTTTTAACTGTAAATTTAACTTTTGCAATTGAATATTTCATAATTTTAGTTGGAAATTCATTTATCTCTTTAACATTTATTTTTGTAACATTAAACGTAACTGGTTAAAAATTCATGTTTTTGGTTGAAAATTAAACTATTTCAATTGAAGATTCGTCATTTCAGTTAAAAATTAATCTTTTTTGTTTAAAATTCAACTATTCTAGTTAAAGATTCATCGTTGAAGTTGAAAATTAATTTTATTAAATGAAAATTAAACAATTCCCTTTTTTGTTTAAAAACTGATCTTTTTATATGAAATATGAAAATTAATTTTCTTGTTTAAAAATTCATCACCTTGGTTGAAAATTCAAATATTCGAGTTAATATTCGTTATTTTAGGTGGATATTCATCTTTTTGATTAAAAATAAAACTACTTGATTGACAATTAAACTTTTTCTGTTAGAAATTCATCTTTTTGGCTTGTATTTGGTATTCCAGTTGAAGATTCACAATGTTAGTTAAAAATGCATCACTTTGGTTAAAATATTTTTAACTAAAAATTCAGCTATTTGTTTACAATTTTTCCTTTTTTAGTTGAGAATTCAACTGTTTGTTTGAAAATTCATTATTTTGTTGAAAAATCGTCTACTGGGTAGAAAAGTAATCTTTTCGGTTGAAAATCCAACTATTACAGTTAGAAAATCCACATTTTAGTTGAAAATTTGTCTTTTTGGTTCATAATTAAATTATTACAGTTCATTTTAATCGAAAATTCATTAGTTTCATAAAAAAAATTGGTCTTTTTTAGTTCAAAATTCTACTATTTTGTTGAAAGTTTGTCTTTTTTAGTTAAAAGTTCAACTTATTTAGTACAAAAATCCTCATTGTCGGTAGAAAATTAATCTTCTTGTTAAAAAACTCATCTTTTTGTCTTAAAATTTAAATAATCTACTTAAGTACTCATCATTTTAGTTAAAAACTCATCTTTTTGAATTAAAATTCAACTATTCCAATTGAAGATTGATCATTTTAGCTGCAAATTCATCACCTTTTTTTAAAAATAAGTTGTTTTTTTAAAATGAGTTTTTTTTTTAACTGAAATTTTAAGCTCAATTTTTGGTTCACAATTTATCTTTTTTAGTTGAAAATTTACGCATTTTGTTAAAAATTCGTCGTTTTTCGTAGAAATTAATCTTGTTGCTTAAAGATTCATCTTTTTGGTTTAAAATTGAACTATTCCATTTGAAGATTCATAATTAAAGTTGAAAGTTCATCAGGTTGGTTGAAAATTAAATTTATTAACTGAAACTTAAATTCTCCCATTTTTTGGTTAAAAATTGATCGTTTTTAGATGAATATTCAACTGTTTTGTTCAAAATTTGAATTTTTTTCAGTTGAAAAATCAACTGTTTTGTTGAAAATCGTCCTTTTGTTAGAAAATTAATTTTCTTATTTGAAAATTCAACTATTCTAGATAAAGATTCGTCTTTCTTATTAAACATAAAACTGCTTGCTTAACCATTGAATTTTTTTTTATTATAAAGTCATTTTTTTGGTTTTGGTATTCCAGCTAAAGATTCATAATGAATCTTGAAGATTTAACTATACCATTTTTAGTTGAAAATGTACAGTTTTCTTTTCAAAATTCAACTATATGGTCAAAAGTTTATATTTTTTAGTTAAAAACTCAACTATTTGGTCGAAAACTCATGTATTTTGTGGAAAACCCGTCTTTTAGGTTAAAAAATTCAACCTTTCGGTTGAAAATTCAACGATTCCATTTAGAGATACATTATTTTAGTTGAAAATTCGTCTTTTTCTTTAAAAATTCAACTATTGCAGTTGAAGATTCATCATTTTGGTTAACAATTCATAAGTTTCGTTCAAAATTAATTTTTTAAACTGAAAATTAACCATTTAGGTCGAAATTTGATCTTTTTTCGTTCAATATTCTACTTTTCTATTTAGAGATTCATCATTTTAGTTAAAAGTTCGTCTTTTTGGTTTAAAATCCAACTATCGCAGTTGAAAACTCGTCAGTTTCGTTCAAAATTAATTTTTTAAACTAAAAAAAAAAAAAAATTGGTGGAAATTTGATCTTTTTAAGCTCGAAATTATATTATTTGGTCGAGAATAGGTCTTTTTTTAGTTAAAAGTTCAAGTATTTCGTTGAAAATTTAGTTATTTGCTTCAAAAGTCCTCTTTATGGGTAGAAAAATAAACTTCTTGTTTCAAAATACATCTTTTTAGTTTTAAAGTATAGTATTTCAGTCAAAATATTCATCATTTTAGTTAAAAACTCATCTTTTTTTTATTAAAATTCTACTATTTCAGTTGAAGATTGATCATTTTAGCTGGAAATGCATCACTATCTGAATAGTTTTTTTTTTCGTTGAAAATGAGTTTTTTTTTAAATTAACATTTAGAATTTCAATTATTGGTTGATAGTTGATCTTTTTTTAGTTGAAAATTCGTCTTTTCTGTCGAAAATTGATTTATCTCAGATAAAGATGCATAATTTTAGTTGTAAATTTATATTTTTGGTTTAAAATTTAACTATTCTTGTTGAAAATCCATATTTTTTTTAGTTGAAAATTAAGCAATTCAATTCTAGTTAAAAAAATTATATTTTTTAGTTCAAACTTGAACTATTTGGTAGACAATTTGTCTTTTGGTAGACAATTAACCTTCTTGGTTGAAAGTTTAAATATTTTGGTTTCAAAATTTATCTTTTCGGTTGAAAATTCAACTATTTCAATTGAAAATTAATCATTTTAGTTGGAATTTGCACTTTTTTGTTTAGAAATTAATCTCGTTGGTTTAAAATTAATTCATTCCAGTGGATTATTGATCACTTTAGTTGGAAATTTCTAAGTTTCGTTCAAAATTAATTTTTTAAATGGAAAATTAATCATTTTTGGTTAAATAATTTTTTTGGAAAATTAATTGAACTGAAATTTTGACGTTTTTATTTTTGTTTGAAAACTGATCTTTTTTTGGTTTAAACTTGAACTCTTTGCTTCAAAATTGATATTTTTTAGTTAAAAACTAATTTATTGTGTTGAAATTGCAATATTTTTACTTGAAAAGTTAGGATTTTGATTCGGTTTAATGTGAATTTAATATAGTACCCACATTAATTTTACATGAATATGTCTTGCCTTCTTTGTATCAGAAAATAAAAATTTGTTTGAATTGTTATTAAAGACAAATTCAAGAAATGATTAAATCTGTTTTTATTATTATTTAATTAATATATGGTTCTAATATATTTAGCAATATTTTGTAATGTAATTTGTGAAAGCTTTCCTGCACTTTCTGCTGAATAAAGAGGAACAGAACTTTTGAAAATAATTTTTTTATGAGTGATTCGTCTCCTTACACTACTCTTTGATTAAAATAATTTCCCTATCTATTTCCTCATACTATATCTCATTTATAATGTGCAGCACAATCCAAAAATCAAAGAAATCGTCATGAAGACAAAAGGTCAACCGCGGAAGCGTCTCACATTCGTCTACGACCTGTGCAAAAGCAAGAAAATTTGCGAAGGAGGTGACGAGATGGACATTAACAAAGAAGGCCAGGAAGTTCAACAAGCAGACAAGAAACCCGGCCATGGTGGTTGTGGTCGCTATCAGCCGAATTTGCGAAGATCCGGTCTCGATGTGACCGCCGAATGGAAGCACGTGAACGAAGATTCACAGGAAAAGAAGATTCCCTTGACCGCGGAACGAGCCTTCGAAATTCTCAAACATATCACCGACGAGGAGTGCTTCATTCTCGGTATGGATCCGAAATTCGCTCGTCCCGACTGGATGATCGTCACCGTACTTCCCGTGCCTCCATTGTCCGTCAGACCAGCCGTCATCATGTACGGATCAGCAAAAAATCAAGACGATTTAACTCACAAACTGGCGGACATCATTAAATCGAATAACGAGTTGCTTCGCAATGAACAGGCCGGTGGAGCTGCTCACGTAATATCCGAGAACATAAAGATGCTTCAGTTTCATGTCGCGACTCTCGTCGACAACGACATGCCAGGAATGCCGCGGGCGATGCAGAAATCGGGAAAGCCCCTGAAAGCCATCAAGGCAAGACTGAAGGGCAAGGAAGGGAGAATCCGTGGAAATCTGATGGGTAAGCGAGTTGACTTTTCCGCCCGTACTGTCATCACGCCGGATCCAAATTTGCGAATCGATCAGGTCGGTGTTCCCAGAAGTATCGCGCAGAATCTAACATTCCCGGAAATTGTCACGCCTTTCAACATCGACAAGATGCAGGAACTGGTGAGGAGGGGAAATGCCCAATATCCAGGTGCAAAGTATATTGTGCGAGATAGTGGCGAACGAATTGATTTGCGGTTTCATCCCAAATCGTCGGATCTTCATCTCCAGTGTGGATACAAAGTGGAGAGGCACATTCGCGACGGGGATTTGGTGATTTTCAATCGGCAGCCAACTCTCCACAAGATGAGTATGATGGGTCACAGGGTCAAGGTTTTACCCTGGAGTACATTCCGAATGAACCTGAGTTGCACGTCTCCATACAATGCGGATTTTGATGGGGACGAGATGAATTTGCATGTGCCACAGTCGATGGAGACGAGAGCGGAGGTGGAAAATATTCATGTGACACCGCGGCAGATTATTACGCCGCAGGCGAACTGTCCGGTTATGGGTATTGTGCAGGACACGCTTATGGCGGTGAGGAAGATGACGAAGAGAGACGTTTTCATCGAGAAGGAACAGATCATGAATATCCTGATGTTCTTGCCGAGTTGGGACGGAAAAATGCCACCGCCTTGTATCTTGAAGCCAAAACCACTGTGGACCGGGAAACAAATATTTTCTCTAATCATTCCAGGTAAGAATGTTTTCTTGAAAATTCTTCCTTTTTTTTGACGAGAACTTCATTTTCAAAATTGACTGATGTTTTCTTGACTAATTGTTCATTTTTCTTGATCATTAACATTCAAATACCAGCGTTTTTATCTTTTAATGCTTTTAATGCAGAATCTTTTAAACACAGAATTAAACAGTATTTGAGATACAATTTTAAAATGTTCAAATTTATTAGTTTATTTGTGTATGTGTTCTACTATAAAAGATGGCTTTTTAAGAATATAATTAAATTTTTAACACGATAGTTGAATTTGCAGCCTGAAAAGATAAAATCCCAACAAAAAAGTCTCATAGTTTATATTTCAATCAAAAAAAGATGAAATTTATACAACAAAAAAATAATTTTTAAACGAAAAAGATGAACTTTCAACAAATAAAGATTTTTTACTAAAGAAATAAATCAAAGTTTATCCAAATTGTTGAACCTTTAAGAGAAAAGATGAATTTTCTATACAAAAATTAAATTTTCAAACAAAAAATATGACTTTTTGGCAATTAATTAATTTTCCAAGAAACTGATGCATTTTTACCCAACAAATATGTAATTTCAAACCAAGAAATTTTTTTTTTTTTTTACCGAAAAGGGAGAATTTTCAACTAAAAATATCCATCTTAAAAAATAGAATAGTTACATTTTCAGTTAAAAAATTTATTTTAAGCCGAATTAAAGCTTTTCCAATAAACAGTTAAATTTTCAGCAAAAGACATGTCTTCAATACAAAAATATATATATTAACAATGTTGTTTAAGTTTTGCTGAAATAGTTGAATTTTAAATTAATAAAGATTATTTTTCAACAAAGTAGTTAAACTTTCAACTAAAGAGATGAATTTTCTAAAATAAAAATATAAATATTTAAAAACGAATTATTTTTT
>JAAAKG020000017.1:3450562-3479924 GCA_010014905.2 Druon quercuslanigerum
AAAAATAAAAAGTGGTCTGATTAAAGCATTTTTTTGGTATATTTCGAACAGAACAAAGACGTTTAAAAGTATAAAAAGTGAAAAAAAATTCTAGAAAATTGAAATTTCTCTCATTATTATTAGTTAGTCTTTTTGAGACATAATTGGATGCTGGCTAGTCTATCAGGGTTAACAAAATTTCTAACTTTTGAATCCGAATATTTCTTGGCACATTTCCAAAAATACCCAAAGTGTTCAAAAGTATAAAAAAAATTGTACAGTAAAAACAAAGAATCTTTTTTCTCGTCATCAAGACTGTCTTGGAAATAATTTTTAGCGTCAACGATCTAAAATATATTTTTACAAGAACGCCTGACAAGCGCTAGAATAGCTCGTCCAGCCTAACGCTAGATTAGTTTGTGCAGACTAGCATTTGACAGTACCATCAAGACAGTCTATCTTGACGCCAAATAGTTCCTCGAAAATATTCTACCCATGCTTTTTACAATTTACTGGAATAAATATTGTTCAAACAAGTGATAAAGGCTTAAAAAATAAAAAAATTAGTTTAAAAATACTTAAAAACCTGTTATTTATTGAATAAAAGTAATTGATATTGAACTTTTTAGGTACTTTCTTTAGCATGAATTTGACAATAAACTGCTATTTTTCAGGATTAGGAACATCTCCCGGGCACAATACAAAGGTGTTCAGTGATAAGAAAAATATATTGGGCGGGAATTATTGCCTCATCTTTCAGTAAAACGTGCCTAAATTTTGATTTAGAAAAAGTTAATAACATGCTTTCTTGTTTTAAAACTGACCATTTCATATTTATACCCGCCCCGATTACTTTTAAAAGCCCGGGAGTATGAATTAATTTCGAACGATTTCAAAAAAATTAAGAATTTTTCTGGAAAAAGAACACCCTAACGAGTACGTCCCAGAAATTCAACTATTTACTTTTCACAGTCTTGCATATAGATATCTCTATTTGGCAGTGAAGAAAATTGTAAATTAAACATCAGAGTAGAGAAAAAAGAGATACACATTTTTGAAAAATTACTTAAAAATAAATAATACGTAACATTAAGTTTGAATTATTATTTCCAGAAGATAACTGACCAAGCTTTAACTGCGTCTATTGGATTCATTACCCATTCCGGATCGGAATTGTACGCCTCATAAATATTTTCCCCGTATGCATTATTGCCCCTGTGTTCCATGGTGTTTCTCTTTGCTAAATTTTCTGCCCATTCTTGTGCAAATTGATTTAACTTTAATATGGAAAAGAAATAAGAATAAATCATCACTTCTTGAATATATAATGTTAAAACTTAATCTAAAGATTATATCAATTCTATTATTAAACATATTTCAAATTAAATTTTTTCTATTTCATTAGATATGCAAGCTGATAAATTTTTTACTTTTGCATCCTCTACCAATGGTGGGGAATCGTGATTGACTCGATAATCGTTGTGGTGTTTTATAGACTCTTGAATAAACTCTGTAGTTATTTTTCTAAAATAAAAAACAAATTTCTGTTTAGTTTTAAAAGTTAAAACCTTTTCAGAAAAATATTTTCAGTACTTACTGAGGCATTTCGAAAATTAAGACTTTTAATACTTCCTTTGCAAATACGGTTTTTTCTGTCTCTACAATTTAAGTGTTCCGAAAAAATATAATTTAGAGGTTATTTGGCCAAAAATATGTCAACTTTGGATCCTGGTTCAATGATAGAATGAAAAACTTCACTGTATAATTCAAATGTTTTTTTTCGATTGTTAATAGATATATGAAATACACTCACGAAGAAATAGTTATGCATCTTTTTATCAAATTTCGAGAAAATAGAAAAGTAGAAAAGAAGCAGCAATAAAGAATATTTAATGAAATCTAAACGTAAATTTCAATTTGAACTAAAAATTGCTTGTTTTCCATGGAGAAAATTATTAATGAAACAAACTTTTGTTAAATACACTACGCATTCTTCATTGCTACGTTTTATTGGTTGAAAATATCAAAAATATATTGCAGAGATAAGCAGGAATATTTTTCAACAAAAAAATTACACTTTTAATCAAATATTACTTTTTCTAATTCACTTCCAGGTGCGCAGAGGGTTACACAGACTGCAGGATGCTCTGGCTCTAGTGGAAAAGAACACCCTAGGTTTGCAAACAAATTCTGCATCAGTGGCAGAGGAAGTGGATGAAATTTATAGAAGACTTAGCAAGGCTCTTAAAGATCGAACTGAATATTTACGTAACGAAATTGATCGATATTTAGGCACAGAACTCAGAGGCCTGATCCAACTCAAAGAAAACCTCGAGCTTGAAATTGCCAACATCCAAAGCAACTGCGACCTCGCAGAAGCTCATATCAATGAAAATGTACCCTGGGATGATGCAGAACTTCTCGACACCAAAGAACTCTTTTTAAGAACGGTGGAATTCATTAGGTAGTTCTTTTGTAACCAATTTATATAATACCATTATCATAATCAATTAAACTAACTATGAAGACATCAAATTAAAATAACTCAGAAAAAACTTGGTCCATTGGTTTGAAGTAGGTCGTTTTTTACCATCTTACTTAATGATTTAATACATTTATTATCATAATATTCAGACAAATTAACATCGCCTTTTAATATCTTTTTATTCTTTCAGAAAAAACTGAAATTTACAAATAAAGAATAAATTTTACGCTTAAATTAGAGCTGAACCCTAAGAAATATTTGCTTTGCTAATTTGCAAATTTTAAAACATATTTGTCAAATTAAAACTTATTGGTTAAAAGAAGCGATAAATATGGATTCGATTTTTAAAATCAACAGTAATTTATTCTTTATTCTCAACATTGACGTATATTACGGGAAACGGCTTAATGGTGTAATAATAATAATAACAAAGTTACATATATATATATATATATATATATATTACAAAGACCGGATCTATTTCAAATTAAGTTTATTTTTAGTTCGTAGGCTCTCTTGGTGACAACACTTTTTTTTAATTAGGCAACACGCATTTTTTTCAAATTTGAAAAAAAAATATTTTCTTTATATCTCAGTAACGTTAGACCTGATGGAGACGTGTGTTTCTATTATCTTTGGTATAAAGATGACATCTGCTAACTTTTACGCGAGCCAAGTCATGTTTGTGTCCAGAATTTTTGTTTATTGGATTAAATTTTCGTTACAGTGTGAAAAGATTAAATTTTTATTTTTTAGTTCCACTAAAAATTTGTCTCCATCTTAATACTTACAAATTTTTTAGAAACTTTGAATATGAAGCGGGCGACTATGGTCGACGTGTTCGTTTCGTGATGGCACACGACCCGAACCAGCTGGTGCTTCATGTAGCTGGCTATGGTGAACTAAACATCAAACCAGAAACCGGCACCGGAGGTCTTTTAGGAAGCAGTTCCGGATCTCTTGCACCACCTGGTGGATCTCCAGGGTTAATGAGAAGCAAAAGCGACCATCGTCTTGCCTCCCAGTATCGCCAACCGGATGACGATCGGATATCCAGAAATCGATACGCCCCGGACTACGAGTAATTTTCCTTGATATCCTAATTACTCTTAATTATTTTTTAACTATTTATTTTGATCTCTTTTATTATTCCATTCGTAAATCCAACTCGGATGGTCTAGAATTTTATTTAAGATTTTGTAAAGTGCTGAAACAGGAAAAATCAGCGACTCGAAAATTTTGATATTGCAAGCAATAAGGATAAATGGGTTATGGACAAGGCTTTTTCTGAATTCCAGGCAATTTAATAAAAGAAGCATATAGAAAAGAGTATTCTCGGCCTTTTCCGATCGAAGCAGCGAATTATTTTGGAAAGCTGCCAAAGACCTGACGAGAGGGAATAAGTTTTTTAGAATGACCCACATATCTATTCCGGAATAAGTTATAAATACTAAATGATTCTTTTAAACATTTCTACTCTTCATCCGCTATTTTATGTGCGGTAAGCACTTACTCGGGTATAAAGTGAGAACATTTAATTACAGACCGTGTAAGATAATACTCGTCAGCACGTTGCCAAGTCGCTTAATGAACCCGCTCGAAATGCAAATTGTTGAAACAGTTGCGTGCTGAGCGCAAGCGTAAATGAAAGAAAAGAAATTGGCCATAAATTATTTCTTTCGACGCTGCAATCCACCCTGTATTCGAGTTCTACCCTTTTTCTATTTAACGACCTCAATTTCTGACTTTTTATGGCGCTTTTTTCCATTTAGATTGCGACGAAACTTGTTCAAATGGCATTCTTGTTTTCCTTAACCACTTTATTGCTTGTATAGCAGGGGAGGAATTCGTTTTTCTAATTAATATCGCCGCAAAAAATCAAGACCACTGACCTTATAAGGCAGTTACTCCTCAGGAAAAAATGTGAGGAGGTTCTAATAACAATCACACGAATCCGCTAAGTTTTCTGAATATAATGGTGTTTCTCTAATTTGCCTACATAATTTTCTTTCAAAGTTATTTAACAAAATACAAGTAGAAATTCTGTCACGAGGCCAATTGATCAGACACCTTAACTTTCACATGACCCCAGAGCTAAGAATATTTTGGAAAAAAATTGAAAAAATTCTGGAGTCTCCAACAACATGTTTAGAGTGCAGTAGAGACCTTAAAATTTTAAAATATTTAAAAATGTCAGTTTTTCAAGCATTTTTGCTGAATGCTTTTATTGAGGAATGAATGGAGCTATCACGCTGTTTAATGGCTTAAAATGTGTGGTAATGTACACTGATTTCTATTTTGTCCATATACCTGAAAAAAAATTATCTTTTCACTATAAAAGTCGCTCAGAATAATCTTTAGTTTAATGAGGCAAGACGCGTGCCAAAGGGGGTAGAAAGAAGTATACAAAAAAGGTCCGTCATATTTCCCAGCGGCAGGCAGACGTTTTCCCCAGATTTTTCCACGGGCGCTGCTCGCCCGGCAGGGCCGTCTAAAAACTTTGAGATGGGCCCTTCTCTCCTGATATAAAGTTTTAATTTCATAATACATCTTAGATGTTGTTTATTTAATTGAGTATACTTATTTCTATATTATAATATAACTTTGTAATTACAGGCTGTTAATTTGCTACTGAAATGCGTCAAAGATTTTTTTATATGAGAAATTCCATGTCATGTAATCTGAAGGATGTAAGCAATTGTTATAAATTTTGATGAAAGTTGCAGTATTTGTTCTCTTAGGTGTTAAAACAATAACTCTAAATGATTTTTGAAAAATTAATAAAACTCAGAATATATTGAAAATTGAACTTTTTTAATTTTAATATAACTCTCATAAGTTTGGGAACATTAATTCTATATGGGTGTTTTTTTTTTAAATTATTCATAATAAGATGCAGTTTTGAAAAAATATTTTTTAAACTGCCAAGTTCGTAATCTGAGGAGACTGACAATGAACCTACTTAATGATAAATGTTATCGTACATTTGTGGCCAAATAAATTTGTTACCACAAATGTTGCGCTATATGTAGTGGAGTACAAATATTTTTCCATTTAGCCGAAAAGAAAGTGTTGACCTTCTTGGAAACTAAAAATAGAGGA
The DNA here is from genome assembly GCA_010014905.2 of Druon quercuslanigerum. Taxonomy (NCBI): domain Eukaryota; kingdom Metazoa; phylum Arthropoda; class Insecta; order Hymenoptera; family Cynipidae; genus Druon; species Druon quercuslanigerum. The sequence goes on from JAAAKG020000017.1 coordinate 3,456,129, forward strand.
GTTCACACTGTTATCCATATTCCCTTGTTTTACCATGTATTAAATATTTTCTCTTTGTCTCGCGATTTTCAAGAAATGTGTACTCCTTTTCTTGTTGCTTAGCTTAAATGCGATCTGAAACAATACAGAAACCAGTAAGAAAATAGAATAATTTTTATTTTTTTTTGTTTGAAAAGTCTACTATTATACTTTTTGTAAAAATTTATCCCTTTTGGTTAAAAATTGTACTATTTAATTAAAAAATCATTTATATTTTTGAAAACTTAACCCCCTTGCTCATATCTTTTTTCGTCGAAAATGAACTTTTTTGGATAGAAAAGTGGTCCCTTTGGATTAAAATTCATCTTTTCCCGTGTACGGTTTAAATGTCTTCTAAATTCGTCTTTCTGGCTTAAGAATTTAACAATTTTTATGAAAGTGTAGCTCATTTTCGTTGAAGTTTATTCTTTTTCCTTGAAAATTCAAATTTAGTTACTTTGTACAAAATCAACTACTTTTTTAAAAGTCCTATTTTAGGTCAAAACTTTGACCATTTTGTTAAACATTCGTCATTTCTGGAAAGCAGATTCGTTCTGTTGGATTACAAAGTACATTCGCCTTGGTTAAAAATGAACTACTTCGTTAAAAATTCACTTATAATCTGAAAAATTTGACTTTTATCTTAAAAGTTGCATTATTTGGTTAAAAATTATACTTTCTTGGCTTTCAAACTCAATGGTTGTATAAAAATTCTATTTAATTAGGTTTTTGTGCAGCAATATTTAAAAAAATATAGTTACAAAATTAGCTATTCCATGAATGTGATTTTTTCTCTAAAAGACAACTGTTCTAAAAACTTATGTGTCGATTTCTTGAAACCGAAAAACGTGATATACAAATAACTATGCCTTTATTTATATATATTTATTCATGTAGTGTATATTAAAACTCTGCATACGTTTGAATGCATTTAAAAGAAAGGAAAGAATTGATGCATACAGATTATACTTAATGCCAATCATCTTTTAAGTAAGCTTTGATATATGTAAAGGAAATTATTATTATTTTACAAAGTTGCGTGATTGTAAAATTTTTTTGGCAATCGCCGTCCAAAAATGTTTATAAAAATTATTTTTATACAATATTTATATAAAAATTTATTAAAAATTGATTAAGTTTATTTATTTGGTTTATAAAAATTATAAATAATATTCTTTTGTGCTATTATTATTTATATATTATATAGTTGCCATTTTATGTCAAATCATGCTAGGAACTTAAGCTATTGTTAGTAATTTTTATGACAATTGTAGTATTTGTTCTTGCAGGCGTTAAAAGAAAACCCCTATGATTTTTAAAAAATTCCAAATAATTCCAGGATATTCAAAATTGAAATATTTTGTCTTTTTTCTTCAAACTTTCACAACTTTTGTGATTTTAATGGTTTTAAGGTGTATTTTTGTAAATATACGTACAATGGTGCAGGTTTAAACAAATATATTTTGAAACCAAAATTTCAAAAACTTTTAAGTTTTTTCAAAAACAAATTTTTAAACTGAGTTTCTAAAAAAAATCCACTTCAAAAAAATGTATACATAGCTTTCACTGTCCTCTAAACAATTCAGCTTACAAATTCATTTTTGAAAAATCCAAGAAGTTTTTGAAATTTTTTGTTAAAAAAAATACTTCTTCAAAACTGTATCTTATTAAAAATAATTTAAAAAAAGACACCTACACAGGATTAAAGTCACCAAACTTATGAGTTAAATTAAAATGCAAAAAATTTTCAATTTTCAGTATATACTAACTTTTTAAAATTTTTCAAAAATCATTTTAGAGTTTTTATTTCAACACCTAAGAGAACAAATACTGCAATTTTCATCAAAATTCCTAACAATAGCTTACATTCTTTAGGTGACTTGGCATGGAATTGCTCATACAAAAGAAATCTTTAAATTATTTCAGTAGCAAATTAACAGCCTAATAATTACAAAGTTATATTATAATATAGAAATAAGTGTACTCAATGAAATAAACACCATACAAGATGGAGAAAAGGGCGCAGCCCATCTCAAAGTTTTTAGACGGCCCTGCTGAGCGAGCAGTGCCCGTAGGAAAATCTGAGGATAACGTCTGCCTGCCGCTGGGAAATATGACTGAGCTTTTTTTCTACAGTTTTTTCTACTCCTTTGGCACGCACCTTGCCACATTAAACTCAAGATTATTCTGAGCGACTTTTATGGCGAAAGGATGATTTTTATTCAGTTTTGTGGGCAAAATAGGAATCAGTGTACATTACCACACATTTCAAGGCATTGAACAGCGCGATAGCTCCATTAATTCCTAAATAAAAGCATTCAGCAAAAATGCTTGCAAAACTGACAATTATAAATATTTATAAATTTTAAGGGCTCTATTGCATTCCAAACATGTTGTAGGAGACTGCAGAATTTTTACAAATTTTTTCCAACATATTTTTAGCTCTGGGTCATGTGAAAGGTAAGGAGTCTGAATAATGGGCCTCGCGACAACATTTTTACTTGTATGTTGTTAAATAGCTCTGAAAGAAAATTGTTTACGCAAATTAGAGAAACACCATTTTATTCTGAAAATTTGGCGGATTCGTGTGATTGTTATTAGAACCTCCTCACATTTTTTTCTGTGGAGTAACTGCCTTCTTAAGTCAGGGGTCTTGATTTCTAAAGGCAATATTAGTATATTGTGGCGGTGAATTGTCTCTAAATGAAGAATCGGTTATAAGAACCTTTACCAACAAATTAAAGTAGATTTCGAAAAGGATGGTTTTAGGTAGTTAAATCAGAATATATTGGTCAGGATCAGAAAATTCAAAGGTATGAATTAAATTTAGGTACGAGGCACCGGAGTATGAGGCACCGAGGAATAAATCGCGGTATAGGAGTAGATTTATGAGGCATAGAGATGGTGAAGACTCAGATGGCGATACCAGGGGGACAGTAAGATTCACGGGGACTCAAGACCCAGCAAATCCAAGAGAAAAAGTCCTCGACACGGAAGATGCTGCGAGAGGTCCTCTCTCTGGGATTTTTCGACTCACGGATTCCCCTCGTGTAATGAAGAAGCTTCAAGAGTGCGAAAGAGCAGGAAAAAAGAAAAAGGAAGAGCCCGTCCAGCCGCAACCTGCCCCACAACCAAAGCCCCAGGTGAGCACAGGCATCCTTTATTATTAAAGTAAACTATTAAAACCAATAATTAATCTTCATTAGGAAAACTGGTCATATTTTATTTTAAAACTTAATTTGGGGAACGTCCATTAATTAAGTAAGAATAATATTTGATATTTTAGACTGCCTCCCACCCTATTGTAAGGATTCCTACGCTTTCTGCTTTTTACTCAAAACATACATTTTTTTGTACTGGAAACGAGATATATGTCGAAGAATTAATTATTTGAAAATATATTAAACGAGATTTCGAAAGCTTTTTACGAATCTTATGGAATTTGATAAAACAATTACCTTATACAATTTCAGAAAGAATCTTAATTTTTACAAGGGATTTACATCTTTATGAAATCCTACGTCCATTTCGTTAAGGCGTCTTTATGGTATCGTAAAGGCGTCGTATGATCTGACGATGTCTTTACGATATCGAAAAGACATCGTAACGACATGGACGTAGGATGCCGTAAAGTCGTCGTAAAGATGTCCAAACGATGCCGTAAACACGTCGTTAAATTTCGTGTCCACTGGGTTTATTTAGATTTAAATAAATTTTTCGATTTTTTAAGAGACACCGTAGGATTTTGAGAAGTTTTAAGAAAGATTTCCGCGTATTTTAAAGATTTTTAAAGATTTTAATGGATTTCAAAATATTTTACGGAATTACAAATCTTATTGTGTATTTCGAACGATTTTAAGGAATTATGAAGAATTTCCACGGATTAAAAATAATTTTAAGGGATTTTAAGGAATTTGAAAATGATTTCAAGAGATACTGAAGCATTTCACCCATTTTTTAAAGATGTCAGGGGATTTTAATGAGACTTTGCAGCTTTTAGGAGATTTCAGAAGATTTCAAAAAATGTCATAAGATTTAATGGGATTTCAATATGTTTTCAATGATTTCAAAGAATTTTAAGGAATATTAACGGATTATATATATTTACGGATTTTATAGAATTTCGTAAGAATTCAGAAGATTTAACAAAATTTCAAAGGATTTCTAAATATTATGAAGTATTGAAAGGATTTTTAGTATTTCAATAGGTTTTAAAAATTTGTAATGTAATTCAGAACATTCAGAAAGATTCCTACTGATTTTAAACTTTGCGAGGGATCTTATAATGATTCGAAAAATTTCACGGAATTTCAAGGATTTTCACGGATTTTATAGATTTTCAGGGATTTTCTATTTTAAGATTTTTACAATCAGATTTAGAATTTTAGATTTATCTCAAAGGATCTTCGGATATTTTAAAACGATACAAAGTATTTTAAAGAATTAAGATTTGTTACAGGCTTAACAAGATTTCTACACTTGTTTAGGGATTTAATGAAATTTCAAACTTATTCAGGGGGCTACAACATATTTAGGGAATTTTTAGCGATTCCTAAGTATTACGAGAAGTTTAACAGATTTTAAACGATATCAAAATATTTCAAGTGTTTGCAGAAATTACCTGGTACAATGTCACTGAGAATTAAAATTTTTAAAGGTATTTTTCAACATTTTGGAGAAGTTTAAATTAATTAAAAACCATTTCTGCTGATTACAAACAAATAAAATGGATTACAAGAGATTTTAAGAAATTTTAAGGTATTTTACATTATTTAGAGACATTTAAAAATAAGTCGGGGGATTGTACAAGGATTCAAAAGGATTTCAAGAGATACCTAAGTATTTTACCAAATTTTGAAGAATGACAGAGAATTTTAATATAATTTCGATGATATTATGGATTTCAAAGATTTCTTAAGATTTAAAAGTATTTCAAGGGTTTATAACGGATTTTAAAAGATTTAAAGAAGCTTTGATGATTTCATATGATATCCAAATATCTTACGATAATATAAAAGATTTAAAAGTATATCCACGGATTTAACAGGATTATAAGGGACTTGTGTAAGATTTGGAAGATTTCAAGGGATTGCACGAATTAAAAAAGATTTCAGGAAATCTCAAAGAAATTAAAATTTTTCCAGAGTTTTAAAGGAGTTCCATGGATTTCCAGGGAGCGCTTAACTATTTTTGAGGGACTTCACGAAATTATGTGCGATACCGATGGAATTTAAAGGATTTTAAATAATTTATTAATAATCTAAAAAACTTTAAGAAATTTATCAAATTGTTAAAAGAATTGGTAGTATTTCAAGGGATTGCAAAGTTTTCCAAGGATTTCACCAGATTTCATGAAAGACTTAAAGCATGATTAACATCTCAAATTAATCTTTATTTGACGTATATAATAAAAAATCAATAAAACTCTCCCAAGATTCGTCAGATTTTCCGAAACCACTCACCTCAAAAGAAAAATTTTACGTAACTAATGGACGCTTCCTTATCATTTTTAGTCATTTTTGTTTTGTACAGAACGAATTAAATTGAAGGGTGTCATTCGATGGCCTCCCAACTCTAGAGAACAAATTGTAGGTGATGGAATCATGCGTCGCTAAGGAAAGAGAATTTTAAAATAAAAAAAAATTAATTTTAGAACATGATTTTGACAGTTATCCAATGAAACCCTTCATTTTTTATTTTTTTTCCTAATTGTAGAAAGGGTTTTCTGTCTTATAATTCTTTGAAAATAGGAAATAATTTTTCTTAGATGCTTTATAAAATTAATAAATATTGTAGAGCACTATTTAAATTACATTTTTTCAATAATTTACATTATTACTCATAGACGATTGTTGTTATTTTTGCACTTATTACATTTTTTAAATCATGGTTATCATTCGCAATCTGCAGGAGTCAGCCAGTTGCTCACGAGGCTTCAAGAAGTTGCTTGGCTGCCTTGAATTGAGTAAAGACTGCGTTATATTTATCTTGTGTTGGATCATGGTAGTATTTGTAGTATACTGGAATTAATGAAATCACTTAGAAATACAATTCTATAAAGATTTAAACAATAAAATAAAAATGAAGGAAATTATTTTGGATTTTTTCCCCTTATCTTTATACAATAGAATTACAACTAATAATAAACGTATCTTGTCAACAGATACGAATAAAATTAACATAATATTTGAAATTTGTTTGCAAATTTTACATAATATAATTTTTTTTTTATTTTAATTCCTAAAATTCCTTATTTAAAAAATATATATATTTATGAAAAATTAGTCAATAATTTCTGCAAAACATCCAATTTTCATTTCCTGGAAATTTTATTATGATTATTTTACGATTTTTATTTAGCACAACTTTTCAATAAGTTTCTTTTAGAATTTAGAGAATATTCTGATTCACTAAATTACCTGTATACAATATTTCAAAACCTAAGCCTACACAAATCCTCACCAGTATTTTTATACATTGAACAAAATTTGTGATATTACAGAGGAAATCAGTGAGAATCTGAGAAGAATTCCCAATTGATATGTCAATTTTCAGAAAATTTCATAAAATTTATGAATTTTAGAATATAAATTCTTTGAAATTTGTGTGAAAATTGTCTTATGGTATTTTTCTGCAATGTATCGTGATTTCTATCATTTCCTTTTCTAACATTTTTGGCAAACTCCAAAAAAATTTCTCAACTTTTCAACAAGAAGTTTAAGTAAATCATACAACAAATCTAATGTAATAACAAGTTTATGTAGGTGATTCATAAATGTAAGATTTCTAAGGAATTCTTTATTCATTCTATAGAACTCTTTAAAGATTCTAACCAAATTTAACAGCACATCTATGAAAATTGCAGATATACATATTGTATAGAACTATGAGAAGAATTATGTGATGATTCTAATTAAATTCCTTAAATATTCTTTGGAAATGCTATCTGATGTGGAAAATGCAGGTGATTTTTGAAGGAGTACCACAATAATTATCTCTTAATTTAAAAGGATCTTGTAACTTCCATAAATATTCTATGATAATTAGGGTAAAATAATATTTCACAAAAAAGCTATAAAACCAAATCAGAAATTCCACAGAAGTTTCATAGCATTTTTTTACGAAAGTTAATATATATCACGTCACGTTTTTCATCTTCGCAAAAAAAATCTCAAATTAAATAAAAATCAAAGAAACTAAAACCCTCGATTGTTTATGTTTGACAGGATTTTTCAAATCCTGACGAATAAGAGCAGAAAATCGGGGCGAGCCATCCACACACTCAACACCTTGGCACAACGAAAAATAAGTTCGAAACAAACACCGTTTGAAAGATTTTGAACCTTAATCTCAGCAAAATTGTTTGGCAAAAAAATCACAAACACACTGACCTAATCACACATTACTTTTTTTAAATTTCGTTGATTGTGCAAGCTTTTCTTAGCGCAGTTGCTAAAGAGTTGTTTCTTGTTTGAAGGCAGATTAATAGAATTGGCGTATTTTGCAATAATTGTTAGCAACAAGTACTTATTTAATTCGCAAATAATATTATTTTTTGAACTCATCAAAGGACAGTATACATAAGAAAAAAGCATGTGCGCTAATAAAAGGCTGTGTAGTGTTAGTGATTGGACTAATAAAGAACGTTTTGCCGATGTGTAAATAGAAATTGTGCGAAGGCTCTCGATTTATTTGTACAATCTTCAACCAACTGTCATTAATAATTCTGAGCAATCGTAATTTATTTTGCGATGCAGTCATGAATCATAAGATCTCAAAACTATTTAAATCTCTCTAAAATTGTCATTTTTCACGGTCCTTTTAAATAAATTTATCAACTCTAGAATTAATTTCCTTTGCCATAGTTCTTCCTTATTCAATTATTACAGCTGATTCTTTAAAAATGTGTGGTTGTTACTAATTTTTGTATTGGGAAATATAATTGTCTCTTTAAATAAAAAAATTGGTTTTGTAATTCAATTTTTAGTATTTAATTTTGGAGAGATAGACTTAGTCGGGTTGGTATTCAAACATATTTAGATTGTATCAACCATGTAAAATATACATATAGCTGTAAAGATAATTCAAAGATTTATCAAATCGAAAAATTAGCTAATTAACTGAAACTTGAGTAGTATTTATCTTGACTTCCATGAAGCATTTTTAGAAATAGTGTTGTAGACTAAACGGATAAGTAAATTAAACTTTTCTTTTTTTATTTCACCATAATCATAAAATTAATATCACACAATTGTCAAAATAATTTTCTACCGACCTAGAATAAGCAGAACCCCATCAATATTTTTGATCATTTGACAACATTGTACGATTGCTAAGTGTGCATTTTTTATTTACAAATATACTGAGAATAAAGAAATAAATACAATATTCTTTCAATTCGATGTTGTGAATTTATTTTGTATCCTTAGATATCTTAGAAATTATACGAGAATTATTACTAGTAGTTATTAGGTAATGTGGCAGATTAATTGAACCCTTAAAATATTTTTATAGTTAGATGCTTTATTGTAAATAATAATTTCTCATTTTTATTGAAAAATTATATCAAAATTAAAAATGAAGCTTGAATAAAATGATTTTCTATATAAATAAACTAAACTTACGCTGCAGGTCCAGGTGAGAAAAACGCCCACGGCGATGGCAAGGCAGGTGAGCGAAGACGATGAAATCTCTAGAATTAAAAAGCAGAACAAGAGCGTACCTGCCACGCCGGAAACAGTTGAAGAACGCCCACCCTTGTCTGTGACCATTCATCCGTCCGTCAGAGATACGCAAGAAAGAGAACCAGAAGACCTTCCTCGAAGAACGCCTGTCTCAAGGTATAAAATTACTTTTAAGAAACTTCAGGGTCTTATGGTGTTGATAAAATGTTTGGTACTTTTTAATATTACAGGGTAAGAAGAGATGTCAGAGAAAATTTGGATATGAGGGAAAAGTCAGGAAATTTTGTTGTTCGGAGAAAATCAGGGATTTTGAAGAAAGAAACTTGCAAAAGTTACAAAATATCTATAAGAGAAACTTTAGATTATGATCGAGAATAATGAATTAACAAAATTTTCATTTAAATCTGAATTCGGGTTTTTCATGCATTAGATATTCTGAATCAAAAATATTAAATTAGTCGAATACTTGTATTCAAAATGTATGGTCAGGGAAAATGAAAAAGTATCCAGGGAAAAGTCAGGGATTTTTGAAAATGATGTTTTCCGACCACCCTGTAATTTAAATAAAACAAAAATGTAATTGCAGGAGAACGTCGACAGAGGCCCATACTCATGGTGCAAGAAGCGCATCTTCGGATTCCAGCACTGGTTCTGAAAGTTCGAGTGGATCTGGCATTCGCAACACTGGTGCACCATTTACAGCTGAAGAGATGAAACAAAAATATTTGTCGAGAGCTCCACCAACAAATACGACCACCTCCACTGTTTCTTCCGGAGTCGGTGGTCTTTCGAGTTCAGCCAATAGAGACCCTCCAACTACAACCACTTCCTCTCCCAGACCTTTCCAGAGCCGTTTTTTAGGCGGAGGTAACTATTATGAATTTTTTATTTAAATAAATATTTTGAAAAATTGTACATAAGAAGATTTATCTCTGGTAGAGAGAAGAAACTATTTTTATATTCTAAATTGTAAAATGAATTGTATTTGGAAAATAACATTGAAAAAGAAAAATATCCCTTATTATTATTTAATGATGAATAATTAATTATCCTACTGCGATGTGAGAGTTTCCATCCAAAAGTTTTGCATGACAGTTTCACTTCCATGTTCGATCTGAAGGGGTAAATGACACGTTTCGGAGTGACAATGAATTATTATCCAAATATTAATAAACAGAATAAATTGATTGTTGTTAGGTTTTATATTTTTTTCAAATATACTTCAATGTATTTCTAAAATATTTTTGTAGGTAATCGTGCTGCACCACCACCTCCTCAAGTAGCACCAGTGCCAACAAGAGAGGAACCAAAAAAGAAAGAAGAGGAAGATGACGATGATGATGAGACGACTACTTCCTCTGAAGAGACGGAATCCGAAACCGATGAGGACTCGGAAACTGAAACTCGGCCATCGACGACAGTGCCACCAACAACTCAAGAACGGCAAAGAAGTGAATCTGCAATGGCTCGAACAGATATTGGTCCTCTTCTTGCTCGCAGTGCCGAAGCTCGTCGTGGTAGCAAAGAAGACTCACCTTCTAATAGGCAAGATAGTTTTTTTTGCTCAGCTATAATAAATATATAAAATAATTCAACCAATAAATATTACATTATTTATTAGTAATATAAGTTTTTATCATTTAATAATACCAATTAATAATTAATTACTCTCTCAAGATGTGACTACCTTCATACTGTAGAAAAATTACATACCCAAAACCTATCACCCTAAATATCAGGTAGAAATTTCCGGTTCCTTCCATGATTTTATATTATTATTGATAGCAATTTTGTAATGACTTACACAGAAAAATGTCGATCATCAAATATACGCCAATTCGGTGTTGTTTAAAGTTCAACAAAAATAAGACATCGGAGAATATAATATTATTTAGAGAATATAACAAATGAGCTGCAACAAAAATAATCTCACTTTTTTCTGTTTTTTCTATTTTTTATTATATTCTTGGATTTCATTCGACCCTAGGTACTTAAATATACTATTTTCAACTAATTTTCGTGTTTTTATATGTAGTAATTGTTTTCTCTTTACCATATCTTGAAAATTTCATGAAACTTATATGAAATGCAATTCTAATTAATAATGCTCAGGTCTGATAAGATTTTGAGCCAGATCGGCTAACTAGTACTATTTTTATTTGTGTTTACTTTTTCCTCAAAAAACGTTTGAGCTTATTCTTCTCCATATTCATTAAGGAGCTAATAACACCGGTGCCGGAACTTTAAAACTGGTTTACTTTCTTTATACGAGAAAAATTGTTTGATGTTGGAAATACAACAATACTGTAATTAGTTAAAAATTTTGAATATTAAATTGCATAATATTAAACGTCTGAAACTTCGTATCGTACAATTTGATGAAATTTTAATTAACAATTCTTCCATGTTAAACCCTTAGAGTTTGAAATTTGTCAATTTCTAAATTATCAAATCCATTAATTTTCGGTGTCAAATCCTCATTACTGAAAAATTTAAATTTCAGAACGAAAAGCACAAATTGTTTAATAAAGGTTAATTTATCTCAGAATATTTTCATTCGAAGTTTCTCGTTACCAACGCTTTTTATTTTAAAAAACTCAAAAAAAAATTTCCATTTTACAATCTTGAACGACTAGAGTTAGGAACCACCTAATTTAAGATGTTCTATGATTATAAAAATTAGCTAAATATAGATTTTAAATCACTAACTGTCAGTCTATGATACAAAAAAAAAACAGAAAAAAACATTTTTTTTTTTAAATTTCAGGTACTCGTCTCCAAGGGGAAGTCCAGGTCAGACAACTCCGACGACGACATCGATGACGACAACACCAGGCAGTTACACGAGCAGGTTCGTAAAAAACGATCACGACATTCACGACTTGGGTTCTTATTCCAATTACCCCCTAAATGATAATCGTTTTAGGGTGGTTAATGATGAAAGGGCTAAATCTTCGACAGATAATATCAAGGATAACAAAATCGTGACGGCTAATGCTGAAAGTAGCAATTTTGAAAACGAAGTTAATCTTACTAAAACACAGTCGGACGGTAATTCAAAACTAGACAAAACCCCATCATCGACAGATAGTCAAGACAGTCATAATATTAATGATAGCGTATTGAATGTAAATTCAAAAGGCACGGATTGTTTAGTAGTAACCGGTCGCAGAGGAAACGATCTGAAATCGAATAATAGTAATTGTCATAAAGATAATAGTAGCAAAATTAGTGATGATAATAATGATAGTCAAAATGAAAGAAACGCTTTAACAGCGGACGCTAATAACCCGATCGTTGGCAAAAAAGTCATACGGAATAATGATCAGAATATCTTCTTGTCTAGTCGAGACTCCGGGCGTGATTTCATCAACCAGAGGAACGCCATCGACGACGGGATCGAAACCGAGAACGCAGAGACAAATAATTTGGAAACTGATCTCAAGAATAAGGCTCAACAGGGGCCGAATGGGGAATACTACACTAGCAAAACTGATGGTCATTCCGCTAGCAAAGAAGAGGCTGCGAGCATTAATAATCAATATCAACTGGAGGAGAAAATCAACTTTGAGGAATTACCAGTGGGCACAAATGGAAAAGGGACCAATAATGTCGAAATAGTTGATAGGACAGAAACAATCTATCTCGAAAGGGAGATCCTGAGACCAATCATGGAAAGTACAAACGAGTCAGAAGATACTGAAGATAATGAATTTAATGAAGCAATAGAAGCTAAAGCTGCTTCAAAACAAAACGGAATTCCGAAAATTGTAATAAACGAATCCAGTTCAGAAGATGAAGAAATAAAAGAAAATGGTGTAGAGATGAATAGCAATGGAAATCTTACTGCAGAATCAGAAGAAGAGGAATCAGGAGCAAGTACATCAAAAAGATATTTGAAGGACACTGATCAAAGCATTCCTGCTAAAAAAATAGAGGTCGAGAACCTTTTGGACGACAATGGGTGGATCGTATCGGAGGATTTTGGTGAAAAACGATGTTCTTCGAGAAGATTCTTATCCACTGAAAATAAAAAGACTGATGACGAAACTGAAAACGACGAACGAAACGAAGAAAGTAACTCGAATTCAGATAACCCGAGAAGTAGAATTTATAGGCAAAGTAGCATCGGGAAAAATGGATGGATGACATCTGACGATTCGGAGAGCGAAACTGAAGGGACTGTCTCACTGACGCTTCCAGAAGATGGCAGCAGAGTCGAGGAAGAAATTAATAATAACGTGGAGGGGAGACCTAACTCGATTGGAGATTGGAATATTGGAGAAGAAGGATGGGTGGTTCTCGATAAGGAAAACGAAAAAAAGGCCCATGAACAGATGCTTAATGGTGACGAAAATATTCAGAGTGAAAATCGCTTTCCGCTTGGGGATGAAAATAACGATATAAACGAGAAACATAACGATATTAAAAAAGATGATGCTCCCATCAACACTTCAAGTATACCGATGCAAATGGTAACCACCGTACTATGTGTTTCCGTACTATGTTGCAGCGTTTTATTTAATTTGCTCCTGTGACTGAAACGTCCTGACGTTAAAAGTAGAAGGTGGCGAATTTAAGAATCAGATAAAGACCCAAACGAAACATTCCCTTTGCTGCTGTTTTTTAAGTATTAAGTTTCTCGTGAAAGAAGGGATAGTTTTGCTTACTTTTTTGTGGACTGCTTGGTACTAATCAATTACTTATCAATTAAAAAGCAAAGAATTTCATGATCTTGATGATTTTTCTGAAAAAAGATAAAAACGAGTGCTATCAGGATAATCTATATCGGCTAATAAACTGAAAATATGCAAATTTTTGGAAACAATTCTAAACTAATATCTTGTTAAAAAGGTAGGTATTGAAATTTTCAAATATTTATACTTTTTTTTTAAATTCCTAATTAACAGATGAGTTTAAAATAAAATTTCAGCGGAGGTTTGCCATTTTTAATTACAAATTTAAAACAATTTTCTTAAATTTAAAACTTTTGTGGATACGTATTTTATCTTACATTTGAAGATACTATTTACAGGATTCGGAGCCTGTAGAATCAAATCGTAAGTATTAAAACTTTAAATGAAAAGAATAAACCATTGAATTTTAATTTTAATTTTGAAAACGCATTTACCAATTGAAAAAATGTATAAAGAATTGCATTTTAAAAGCATTTATTTTTTTTAATGAATAATCGACAGGCACACTAGTGCGAATGTCTGCACGCATAAAAATCAAATAAAAGTAAACGGAATTTAAAGGTGAGATGTTTACTTTAATAACAAAATTTCATGGCAATAAAGTTCAAATTTTCTCAAGGTCTTGAAAATACACTTAAATTGCCTTTAAAAACAGGTTCTCTGAAAAAAAATAAACATTGTTGTTTTCATGTACGTAAGAATTTGAAAAGGCTATGAAAGGCTGACATGAAATTTTAGTATATGAAATAAAAATCTAATTTCAAACGCATAATATGAAAAGGAGGATAGCACTCGTAGATTAAGAAACAATTGTTTACTAAATAGATTAAAAACATTTTAAAGAACTTATAATTTTTAAAACTGCACTAAACATATTTAGAACTTTGTTACTGCTTTTTCTACTTTATAACAATCTGCTTGTGTACATTGATTGAAATTAGAAAAAATTCGAAATAGTCTGATATGACTTCTGTATCAGATTCAAAAATAAGATATAAACATAAATAAGTTCGTTATTTTCTACTATGTTTCTAGCCTCTAAATAAAAATGGTTTCAAATTATTGTGTAACCAGAAAGCTTTTATTTTTAATGAACAAACCATGACTTATTAATAAACAAACTGACAAGAAAATTCCAAAAATCTCAAAAATTTATTTTCAAATTTTACTGCTACTGACTGAGAGAATTCCGTCCGACTAAAAAAACCGAATCGCGCCGACATTGCTTATCGTGAAAACTGGTCTTTCTCCGATTCTCACACCTTCATTTATAAACATTCGTTGATAGTATCACGGTCTCGCTGTTCACGTAACTCTAACGGGCGGAAAGATCGGATAATAAAATAATATAAAAAACGTACATATATTAAGAGAAAGCTACTCTGGAGAAAAGGTAACTTTTAATTTTTTTCACGTCAACTTGCACCGCTGACTATAAAAATAATCATTGATCGAATTATAGTTATTCGCGTGTAGCAAGGATCCGTAGGCGTGAGACTTGTAAGATATTCGAATCTTGTATTTATTCATTGCTATACCTCTGCATTTTTAATTATTGTGATAATTGTTAAAAACGTGTTTTTAAACGTTTCCTGTCTCCCAATGTGCGTTCATATTCGCTCTATGTCTCGCGCAATCGTATATTGTGATGGTTGCTCAAATCCGTACGTGTATAGCTTTGTCGCTTTTTTCGTTTTACGTGATTTTAAACATTTTCGCGTCCTCACTCCCTTCAGAACCTTTAGCACTTTTTTGACACAAAGGTGAAAAATATTCGCATTACAGAGTACAAATTACATTATTCTACAAGTTTCTAATGTAATTTCATCTCGAATTTATACCTAACTAATTCTTTTATTTTAAAAATTTACAAATCATTTGCTAAATAAAATTTGTATCTTGTAATTATAATATTTAAACACGAATGATAAATTTCTAAACTGATATGTGTTTTTAAAAATCCCAGAACATGATTGACCGAAAAAAAAGAGAAAAAAAGAATTAGAGTCATGAAAGTCGTACGTAAGGAACAAAAAATCGTATGTTTTAAAACCCATGAAGAAAATAATTTCATCTTGAGTTTTCAATCATACGATTTACACATCTACGTAATAAGTTTTTGTACACTTGTTGTTTTTCCCAGCGAAAACATACGCTTTTGCATCAGTTTTGTTGTGTGGTAAATAAACTGCATTTTTGTGATAACTCGCATTTTTTATTTCCCTGTCAAAAACCGTCCTAGTTATTTTTGTAACACCAGGTATGTTGCATCCAGCTTGTGAATTCTCTATTTCGTCTCTCAAAACGAGATTTTTTAGAAAATGGCTGCAAACTTCCAAAAACAGAATAGTGATAAATTTCGGAAAATTTCTTTGTTTGCTCTAATTTTATATTCCTCCATTTTTTCTTTGGTCATTCTGTGGATTATTATAAAATCTGAAAGCATTTGGATACAAATATTTGCAAAAAAAATGTACCTTAATTTGTTTCCCAATCGCAGACGTGATATAAATATTGTTTCACTAACCAGAGTTACCTTTTCTATTTTTATATAAATGAATTTATAATTATTTATTGTTCGCAATTTTTATTATTTTTTTTACATTACCTGGGTATAAATTGTATAAGCAGCATATAAGCGGTTTGTTTATTCATGTTCATACTGGTCTCTCGCAATAGGTTTTTCATTTCGGTCCAAGATCTTTATAGAAGTTTAAAATGGATAACAAAAAGGATTCATTCAAAATCAGTTAGTGCAATTTAGAGAAGACCTAATGGATTAATTGGTTAATTAATTCCTCACTTATAAAAAAAGGCTAACAATATCGACTAATCGACTAATGAGTAAAAGTCAATGCAAACATAATTTGCTTCGACTAACTTGACTTCTATGTACTTCAAATTTGATTAATTTACTAGATCCTTCTGTTTTTCTTTTCGAGTAAAATCATTAGATTTAACGGAACAATTATTTTGTAAAATTTTTTATTTGTTCTATAAAGATTAACCATCATAACAGTAGGGTTTTTATGTATTTATAACTAGGCCAGAAGCACGTATAGAAAGATTAAACCATTTTTTTGCTAATCACTCTTCACATTATAACACTCTTTGATTTTGCGTGAGTAATAAAAGGCACTTCATAATCTTTGACTTTAAAATTTCATATTTTGTACAAGTTTTGATAACTTTACTCTTTATATTTTTAATGAGAGAAATGAATTTGTCCGCGTTTTTCAAGTTATTTTATTAATTTAAAGGATTTTTTGTATTAGTTGTGAAAAGTTTGAGAGTTTTTATTAAATAGTTATACGCTTTATATTGGTGTTAAAAATCCATGCAGAACAAAATATGTAAACGAAGGCTGAACAATTTTTACCACATATACATTTAGATCAACCCTAATTCAAATAATATTGAAATCAAAATTTAATTTTTATTTTTATTTTATAGTATTTAGAGATAGGTAATTTTCATAATTACATGACAAAGACAAATAGCATTATTAAAAACTAATAATGGTGTAGTGTTTGTAAATTAAAAAATTATACAGTAATATTTGCTTCCTAAGGGGGTATTTTTCTGGCATAATATATCATTTTATATATTTTTTAATGGATAAAAAATATTGAATAAAATATTTCTTTTGTATAAGCCTGAATAAGCCACACGAATTCAACGTTTCTATTGTAAAAAATAGAAATATTAGAATATTTGCATAAGGTTTCCTAATTTGAAAAAACGTCCCAGTTTTGGAAAACAGTTATTTTTAAATCAAAAGTATTGGAATTCCTTGTTGAAAGTGGTTTTTAAATATACTAATTGTATTAAGGTTAATGTTATAATAACATAATAATTTTGCATGCATTGAAATTTAGGAAGATTTTTAGAAATACAACTTTCATGTTTAAATTTAATTTAAGAAAGAAGGTGCAAAACTTCAGCTTTCAAATAAGCTAAAAAATTTTCTTTTTAATTGCATTACATACTTTGCACGTGATCCAATATCTACAGTTAAATAAATCAAAAAGCAATAAATGAATACAAGACATATAATTTAATTATATTGGGCATTATTTCTCAACTTCCATAACCCAAAAATCGATCAAGCTTAATCGAGCTCCAACTTTGAAAAAGTGTATTCATATTGTATGGTCATTTTGTTGTCATTGTGACATATAATCACTACGGAAAAAAGTTGTAATTTTTTGTTTTGCATGGATACTATCTATTTTGGTGATTCTTGAACCTGCTGACATTATCACAAAATATTTTTTCAATATAGTGTCGATATGGATTTTTGCACCCATTCTATTGCTTACAAACATTTTTTAGTTTTTAATTTCAGGTTGAGATTGTGTGCTGATAGACTCTTTTTTAATGAATTATGCTTTTTTAATACCAATAAAAAAACTTCTTCCCACAATTTCTGTGGTGGTTTTCATGCACTTTCAATTGACCATAAGCATTTCTTTTTAAACAAATGTTTCATCGTTCAAAAAACTTTTGCTCAATAGAAAAAGCGTGAAACACTGTCCAAACTGGAGTCATAAATTGTGTAAAGTAACCTTAAATTCAAGAAAAAGCACAAATATAATTATGAGTCGATTTTTTGCGTTCATTTTAGAAGATCAAATATTTTTTTAATGCTTGTAATCAATAGAAAGAGTGGGAAACTCCTAACAAAACTGCAGTAGGCAATTTTGCTATTTAATCTGAGTCTGGTTTCCTTGTTTTCTCGGCATAGTTTGGAGCAGCAAAGTTGGTTTATCTCGTTGATGTTGTACTTTACCGGCCTAGGCCGTTAAAGTTCGTTACTTCGACCCACGCGCACTGTCAGACATAATTCCATGAGAAAACTCGAAAGCCGTACACTTGCTACATAAACTATTGTGTGCAACAAGTCAGCATAGTTTTTTTACCTGTTCAAGTGTTTTAAAGTGTTTTGAAAATTCCACTTACTATGCCTGTAAAGTGAAAAGAAATTCGACGTTTATAAAACATAAGCACCAAAGCAATCTTCGCGCATGTGCATATCGCAAAGTGTATTACTCTGTTCTCTAGACTAGAGACCATGTCGACCAGCGCAATCGACCGGGATAAATAGTTAACTAGTGACGTACCATCGTTAATACGGATTGATGCGCATGCGCGAAGATTGCTTTAAAGCTTTTGGTTTGTAAACGTTAAGTGGCTTGTCACTACAGAAAAAAGTGACTTTTCATACATATGTGAAATAATAAATATTTTGTGCTACGCGGGGTGAATTGGTTGTACTAATTTACATCCCTCGACATATAACATATTATTATTGATATTAATAGATCTATAAATTAAAATAAATGTTATATCATTTAGAAACACTGCAATGGCAGGGGTTCCTCTACTTTTGAGCGTTGCCGTATCAGATCTTAATTCTCATTACCTAATCTAAAAATCACTTTCACAAAAGAACTAGTTACACATAAATGTTCAGCTTTGGAAAAAATGGAAGTAAACTCTCTGAAAAGAGGTGACAAAGTAAAGGATGAGGAGGTAGTAATTCGAGAAAATCCCGGTTTTGGCAACTTGCAGGTTTCTCAACAAGAGCAGAAGTCAGGCAGCTATAGCACCACCCAGAGAAAGAGAGCGAGAGCCAGTGGAAGTGGAGCCAGTGGAACCCTTATCTCCGAGGTCGAGGTACGCGGCCTTAAAGGAAAGGAGACAAAGATTGGCGAGGTCGAGAAGCTCTCACAACTTCGGTGGCGAGGACCTGGACATCGACGAAGACCCGCCGTCGCCGACGACCCAGTCTCCGAATGCATACCTGGCCGCAAAGTATGGGGCCGGTTCGGAACTTGCAAGGAGTCGCAGCACCCACGCCCTAAAGTCCAGGGAACCGAGTCCGGATCGAGATCGAGGAGGCGCCGAAAAAGACGGCGCTGCCCTTAGCTCTTGGGCTCGTTATCTTAAAAACAAGTACGGAAATAGGAGCACCAAGGATAAGGAACCACCGACCACATCTTCGATCCCGTCTTCTAGGTAGGATCCAGTTTTTCCAAATATTATAGAGAATTTTATCATTTAGCAATTATAAATTATAAACTAGAAGCTAGAAAATACAATTTTCAGTTCGTGAATTCTTGAAATATATGATATTAACAAAAAAGAGATTATATGAGATGATTTAAAATTTTATGGAGAAATGTAGACACTTTGTAGACCCTACAGATACTCGAGTATTTAGAGTCTGGAATTCTTTTAAATGCTTGAAATAAAAAATGTAAAAAATTGCATTGAACTTTACTTTAGAAAACCCTTGAAAACTATCTCTCCTACTAAGTGGTGAAAAAAGTTATGAATTTTGTTTGTATATATATACCATATTTTTAAATGTTGCCCAACGAAAAAAATTAGCTGATACAAACTCGTGCAGAAAATATTGAATTTGAATAGAAATGAAGAAAACTTTATCAAAAGAAAGATATTATATTATTTGCTCAAAGAAATAAGTATATTTATTGTTATTTGACCAGAAGGAGATGATCGCTCTGACTATTTTTCGTTAGATCAGTATGAAATCTAGTAAAAGATCATTTTTAAAAATGATCTTAGTTTCTAGTGATAATCTTGAAAAGTTATCTGGTACGAATATTGAGAGTCCGAAAGATTAAAGTAAAAACAGGAATGTATTGTCAGGCACAGCGGCCACTGTCAAGTAGAAAAGGCCAATTTCATATCGGCAGTCATCTCTGTCTCGCCGTGTCCTTTCACTTTCTACTGCACAAAATGCAATTCCGTCTGCAGAAAAGGCATCAAAGTTTATTTCTATTCCTAATTTAATTTTCATAATATCCTTCCTATTTACATCTTACCTCAAAATATAACATATTTATTCATGGAATTCAAAAAACTTAGTACACATTATTTAAATTTCAATTTTTATTATGAAATAAGAATTTTAAAACATGCTATAAATAATACATATAAAATTATGCGCTTAGAATTTTCTAATCTTTACTAATAAATTGTTTTTTTAAATCCTTTCTATAAGTTTTTACATTTCTTAAAATAATTTGTTTCAAAGAGTATTTATTCTATTTCAAAGGGTCTTGCCTGTCTGAATATAACTTTCACTTTCTGCTGCATGCAAATTAGATTCCTGTTCCAATGAGTGAAATGGATATTTTAGGTCTTTTCTAAATTATAATATTAAATAACCTTTTTAATCATTTGACAGTTTTCCTTATTATTCTTGACCTTCCAAAAGGTTATTTATGTTTAACAAGATCTTCTTCTATCCTTATTTTTCCTTATTCCATTGTTTTGTATTGTACTATTTTTTAACCTTAAACAAACAGGTATATATAAGACACCATTATAATGAGATTATTCTGAATAATGACGGTGAATTTTGTCAAATACAATAAACAGAGAATGTTAAAATTACACGAATTTAAACCTACAGGAATAACGTAACTTACATAATAAACCATCTGAAAGGGCACCATGCAAGGATAGTAAGGAGGAATTCAAACATTATGTAAGCACAATTTTAACTAATATTTACAGGAACCCCTTTACTGTAAAAACATGACTGTATATAAGTTGGTTTAATTTGACCTTCTCCACATTGTTTAACCTAATATTACAATTGCTTACTCACACTTTTTCCTCAAAATCAAGGTAAGAAGAAAGATTATTATAAAATTTATTTTAAATTTATTTAACAACTTTAAAAAAAATTAGTTTTGTAATCAATTTCCAGAACCCTCATGCCCATGCCTTCTCATCCCTATTGTGCTGACGTAATATTTGAATGACCCCTGAATGTTATTTTGATCCCCGAATCTGGGTGAATTACAATGTTAAATATGCTACCACTATGAAGAAACAAAAAAATCTCAACTCCCAAAAAAAACCAATTTTTTTAAATTCATACAAGAAAATTAAGAAAAAATCCCTACTTAATTTTCTATGCCCTTCGTTCTTTCTGGGTTGTAATCCTAAATTTTGTTCATCAAGACTATTTTTGCAAGAATTTTATGTACATATACCATTCCTTGTATCACCTCTTTTCGTTTTCAGATGTAGCCGTGTGAAAAAAAACCTTCAATTTTGATATTTCAATGTTAATTATCTTGAATTTAAAAATCTTAGCAAAGATTTGAAATTATCCCATGTAAATAAAAATATCAACCGTAGAAATATTTTTAAATATTTCGTTGATTAAAAAATTACCTTATGATTTCAAAAAAGATGTTTTCTTTATATCCTCCATTCCTATGTATGCGTTTTTATAAATAAGGAATCAAAAGATAATTTAAAAACCAATGACGTGATTATGACGACGCTCAGAAAAAAGTATTCTAAGAAAAATTTGAAAAGCATTTCTTTATCCAAATTTCTTCAATGTCGCAGTGCAAGCGCGACCTCTAGGAGGTTGTCGCTCGGTCTACCTCTGAGACAACCAGGTCAAACTTCCTTCGAATCTTCTGACGACGACCAAAAAAACCCGTCAGGCTCCCCCACGTCCCCTATAGCAGCTCCCGCTATCCCCGCGGCAGCAGGTTCCTCCACTAGGTAAGTCTAATCATGAAGTCATTTTTAAAATTGCATGACCTTAAAGTATAAAAACTGACGTTTATATGCTATATTTAATAATATAAAAAACTCAATTAATAGTGTTATCTTCAAACGCAGTGTATATTCTGTCATACATTATGTGGATCATTAACAATATATTATATGTCTAATTAAAAATACTTTGATCTTGATCAATAATTTTTTATTGGAAAAATAATTAAGAACATTATTTTATCTCATTGATTACGCAGAGGTCAGTACCTGCTGAAGCGGAGGCAGCTGTTCAAATTTGGGATGCGGGGGAGCGAAGCCGGATGTTTTACTTGGCCAAGAGGCCTCGCTGTTGGACCCGATAACTCCATCGTCGTGGCCGATAGTTCCAATCATCGAGTTCAAGTAAGTGATGCCAGAAACTACTATTGGTAAATTAGGGTAACGACATTAATAGCAAAATACAATTTCTATAATTAAAAATAAGAGTTTTTCGATTTTGTGAATGAATTTTTTTCGAAGCTTGACTTTCGCCCTCGACCTTTGAAGAATGATATAATAAACAAGATTTCTCCAGACCTTCACCATTGATCTCTCGCCTATGTCCCTCAAGCTCCTGATCCTTGATTTTTTACTTCTCACATTTGATTAATTGTCACATATTATCACTGAAATACGTTAAAATACTGAAAAGCCTCACGTTTTTAGTTCTGACCTTTGATCTTTGACCTCTACACTGTGGAAAATGTGAACTATCCAGCGAAAATAAAAATAAGCCTACGATGCTGAAAAGACAGAAACATTTTTTTGTAAACAAAGCTTTCAAATAAAATTGTCGAGCTCTATTTTGACAAAAAAATTTCAACTTCATTTCATCATACAAATATAACTAAAGGAATTACCATTTTTGCAAATCAACCTCGTAGCTTTTTCTAAATATTGCCAAAATGTGTTTAATTGTCCAAAGTACATTTGATAGAGCGAATTCAGGTGAATCCTAATATTTTTATAATATTCCTAATTTTATAAACACACGTTTTAGACAAATGCATAATTTGAGTCTTCTTCAACAAAATATTGCTTCTTTTAATGTCAGTACTTTTAATCCACTAAGAGGGGATAACTTAAAGGCTAAACATTATTTGTCATTTAAGTTTAGAATTATCAAAAACAAACCTTATTTGAAAATGCATAATTCTGGCATTCAAAAAATTGGTTTCTTTGATGTTTGTATTTTTTAATTATTGGCCCAGCTTAATTCAAACTTAATTCACTGACAAATTTTACAATTATTATAGACTACAAAGTTTTTGCATTTTCATTTTTTTCTTGCAATATCTGTACAATAAAATAAGCCAAAACAGTACTAAAAATTGTAAAAAAAATCCACTTTTGACAAATAAATTTTTCATTAAAAAGTTGTCTCCTTATTGTTTAATGATAAATAATCCCCAAATAATAACGTTGTAACAAATGTAGGCAGTCACAAAGCTACTCGCGTTAAGTAAAACCAGCTAGAAGCTCGAATTAGAAAAATGTAATTTTTTTTGTTACCTTTGTTTATTTTTATAAATTGTTCAAAAATTGAGTTATTATAGATAATCAATTTTATATAAAATCTTATTAACTTTTTTTCACACTAAAATATTTACAATACTTGAACATTGTATCTAATTTTATTTTAACTTATAACTTTAACTTCTTCCCACTGTGCGCGCGTACGCTTCATACTTTATGAAAACAGCGCACAATGGGGGAAAAATTACTTTTTACATTCTCATCAGAGAAGGTATTAGATTTATGCAAAATTTGACCCCCCTGGTTTTTGTCAAATGTCCACG
>JAAAKG020000017.1:3480024-3511066 GCA_010014905.2 Druon quercuslanigerum
TCTCTATATATATATATATATATATATATATATATATATATATATATATATATATATATAGGCGATAACAGTAGGGCTAAAATAAAAATTCCAAAATAGTGGTCAGAAAAAACTAATTTTTCTAATTAAATATTTAGTAGTAGTAAACATTCGAATTTTGCAAATCTAAAAAAAACAGACTATCAAAAAAATTTCCAGCATAGTCATCTAAGATGCTAAATTTCCTCATTTTTATTATTTTTCAATTCTTGATAACAAAAAAATACATCAGTATAGAATAGAAAAATTTATTTCAAAACCCATGTGCATGCCAAATCCTTAAACTTGAAATATCTTCGATGAAAATCGGAAAATGTTTAGGGTGTGATTAGCCCTGTACAAAAAGGGTACTCTCTGTTTCCATTTAATGTTAATCTTAGAAAGCAAAAATAAAATTTTTTTAAACTTTTACGAGTATACTCGGAAAATAAATTAGTACCTAAGAATATTAAAATCAGTCAAACATTTTGTGGGATAAAATGTTTCTCTTGGATTATTGAGGTAAAATATATACTAAAACAAACACGCATTATTTAAATAAATGTAAAATTATTTAAAAAATGTAACAATGTAACTTTAACAATGTGCAAACTTTCGAAAAGCGTTAATAGACCGCAATATTACGTAAAATTCAAATTTTTGACTTGCTGAAATGCGGAATTATTTATAACATATCATCTCATTTGAATAAAAGCTTTTTTTTCTCCATGTTAAATCAATGGGAAATTTCTTCCTCTTTGCGCGACCCTTATATTTTAGTCGATTTCACTAAAAATTTGGCATAATTTGTTTGGACAATCAAAAATATTTAAGCTTATTTCAAAAAGTATACGTTAAGTAATTTTATGAATTTGTTAGTGCTCTTTCAATTTATCAATGAAGCAAAAATGTTAAATATGGAACTGCCCCATTCAATAATTAATTACTAAAGGTAAGGCAGGGAAAATTGAAAAGGTAAATAAGTCAATAAATATATAATTTATTAAATGCAATGATGAAATGGTGTAACAATGGAGACTGGGTGACCGGAAATCGCGCGACTTCCGCAGGCCACCAACTAGGTAATTTAGCGCCCCACCCAAGTCCCCGGATCGGAAATATAGATAAAATATTTTCGTTATTTACAATATTAGTTGAACGTTAGTCAATAAATAATAAATAGTAGTATAGTCATCGATTTAATTTTCGTACTTTATATAATAATAATTAATATTACGTTTGCGATAATAAAAATATTACAAGAGATGGAGCCTGTATCGTTATTCGTTACTCTAACATAGCGCTTAAATGTGACTCGCTCTCTTCGCATCGAAATTCGCCAGCGGCTTTGTGATGATTGTTAGTTTAATTATTTTTCTAATTTTTTCTCTTTGTTTGTAAATCTTTAAAATCTAACGCTCAGCGATTTCGTCTTATCGCACGAATTTCAAAACGAAGAAACGTCGATCTAAAGTGTCGAAATGGTCACCGAAAAAGTTTTTGCCCTCTTTAAAAAATATTATCCTCACAAAATATTTATCAAGTATAAAAATCCCCCTTAGTTTGCAAAAGGTTTAGAAACAATTTTTCTATCAACTCTAGAGAATAAGAAATCTACTCTTATTTATGTTTCGTCTTTCCTAAATTAATCGAAACAAGTTTGGAA
This sequence comes from Druon quercuslanigerum, assembly GCA_010014905.2. Lineage (NCBI taxonomy): Eukaryota > Metazoa > Arthropoda > Insecta > Hymenoptera > Cynipidae > Druon > Druon quercuslanigerum. The sequence goes on from JAAAKG020000017.1 coordinate 3,481,709, forward strand.
GAGGGAAGCTTTTCCGTCGGATCGCCTGAAGTGAACGAGATTAAGAAGATCAGTGACTTAAAGAGACGAGAAAATACAGTACGAAAACTGACGGAATAGCAAATAGAAGCATCCAAGAACTTTGAAAAAGGCTTTAAGAATAGAAAGAATCTTCAAATTTAGATGATCTTGTAATCCCCTCATTTGATGTATTCATTTTCAAAATTCAGCGATGTCAGATTCAAAAATATTCAGTCGCTTTGGAAGATCGAGTCAAAGTGTAAATTAGATTCCATAGTCTAAAATTAATTTACAAGTCAAATTTTCCAAATAATAAACAAATGTGGAATGCATTTGCACACCTAGTCGCCTAGAAAGCAGTTTTAAAAATCAAATAAGAAAATTAATTTTAAGTACTAAAGAAGAACCCGAAATCGCTGCATAGATACAGGTTACAAAAATGGAATCGTCAACTCGGGACGATTTCGACACTCGGTAATAAATCTTCTTGAAGATGGACGTTGGAGACTCGAATCTATCTTGGATTATGGATTTCGGACTCGAAGAAGTAAATGTAGTTTCTCTACTTCTACAATATTGTTCTCGTTCTGCGTCTAAAAAGTAGTTGAAAATTGGCGCGACACATCTTTATCGTAGTAATCACCGAACTTACAATCGTCATCCGATGTATCGTTTTTTTTTTTGTTTTTTTTTCTTTTAAATCGAGTAGTAATAAAGTATTTTCTTTGTTATAATTAATCGTTTAATTAATTCAAGTGGCAGCAGTTAGGCCATGCGGCTCCTATCATCTAGTCGTCTTTGACTCTTGGCTTTCTTACGTAGATTTAAAAATGTCTTTACTCGTTAGATTTATGGTTGAGAATAATTTGCTTTTTTTGTTTGTTTAAAATGATTTTAAAGAGTAATGTACCTCGAAGCGCCTACCCTAGCGATTTTATTAAGTAGTAGTAGAAGTGGGTTCCCTATCTCTCGCCTCACATTTATATTCTTGCCTCGCAAAATCACATTATCCATGCGTGATTGCTTGATACTATCTTCTCTAAAAAATACTACGCAGTACCTCTTTCCTAGTCAATAAAAGTTTCTTTGAGATCTTTTCAAAATTTCCCAAACAATTTTTTTACTGAAATCTCGAAGATTTAGATACTCTCACAGATAATAAAATAAATCTGGGCTGAAGTCTCTGATACTGAAATTTCTCCTTGCGAAGTACAGTTTACGCTGCGCGCTTTGATGATTAGACAATATTAATTTGTTCTTGGTGCGACACGCACTCGGCAAACTGCACTCAAAGAAAAATCGCTCATCCCCCCTGTTTACTCTCCTCTTCCCTGAAATCGCTACATTTTCTTCAGTATTTCCTTAATTACGCAATAAGCAAAAATATTAATATAATAATAGTTTTATGTATAATAATTATGCTTACTCGCCTCCTTTAAATATCAATATAGGATCGTCATTAATTAATTCATTAATTAATTAATTAACAATGATTGAGAAAGAGTGTTTTTTGCATTTACCTTCATTTTCGTCCTTTCTTTCTATAACTAATAATTCTTTAAGCTTAGTGGCATGAAAATGCTCGTTGGAATTGACTCGTGTACAATATTACATCCCTCTTACTCGCAACTCTTCACTCCCTCCAAATGTTTACCTCGCTATAAGCGATAATCGAGAATCTCCTTTTCCAAAAATGCAACCACTAGAAAGACCTTATTCGTTATCAGGGTGTCGATTATATCGCAAATTTTTAATTTGGAAAAGTAAAAGTTTAATGATTTCCATTTTCAGAAGACAACTTATTTTTAATTTCATTTTGAAGCATTGATGTAAAAATGAACTATTTAAAAAAGAAAGCCTTTAAGAGTTTTTAAACCTTATCCGTAATCCTTTTAAAATTCAAAAAGTTTTCATGTCAAAATTTACACCTAATGAATTTAAAAATTGAAGTTTTCAAGCATGAAATATTTGAAGCTGATAATAACTAGAAGATTTCGAATTCCAATTCCAAACAATTTGCACTTTTTGGAGTTAAATAGTTCCCATTTATTTACCTGGTAACGACACCCTGGTTACTAAAAATACCTAATTAAGAATAATATTCGCTAACGTACAAACAACTGCAAGAAAATTGTTATATACAATTTTTGGTTCGCTTGAATAAATATCTAAATGCTGATTATGTACATAACATTTTAATAATTACAAACAACGAAGTCCAAAAACACTAAAGCGAACCCTAACAAACTAAATAAATTCTCTACTCGAAAATTGGCCAAATTCAAACATATGTAATCATAGAACATTTAGAATCAACCATTGAATATTTGTTCAATGAAGAAAAGGCTGAACAGTACAATAATTTGGAAAAGCATGCGATCATCGATTACCCTCGAGAGGAATTTTGATAAAATTTACCAACATGTGATCGTAATCTTGTCCTGTATTATCAGCGTCGAAACTTTGGAAATACTTTCTTGGATCACTATGGATTTATCACAATATATATATATATAATATATATAATATATATATTTTTTTAACCAAAAGGAACGCGGGATACTCGCCTGTTCCCTGAATGCATTCTGTGCATTTCCTAGTCTAAAGAGCCTTTAAAAAATCCCCTACTGGAGAGAAACTGGTAGATAATCGATAACAATGCAATCGCCTAATTTATAGTCCTACGTACCTCCTAAGAAATTGATTATACCGTGACTTCAAGCACAGCCCGTGAGTCAAGGGGCCCCACTGAAAGAGCTCTCTTTGCCCATTTTTATTATTGTTAGTATTATTTATTTTCCTAAAATTCTGCTAGACTAAAAAGAAAAATCCACCACACTTTTCAGTCCTTTAAACGATTCTCTCAAATGCGTGTGTTTTTTTTTATCAAATATCGACGAATGAATCCTTATCTTCCTTAGCATTAAAAAATGCAAATGTGACAACTCTCATCGATTTTCACACTAACCATAATCGTAGAAAAAAGTCTTGTTGTTGCAAACAATTTTTCAGATTTAAAATTTAAAAGTGAGTGGCTAGTGAAAACTTGGAAAAATCCTAACGCTAATCGATACGTCCGTATTAAAAGAACCTTTCGGGTTATATACTAACCAGAGATTGGTAATTTAAAAAGAAAGCCAGAGTTGTAATTTTAGACATAAACCACGAGATAGGCTCTTTTAACCTGGAGATATCGGTCTGTTTGACAGGTAAATAGCATAAAAACGTGCAAAATTCAAAAATTGATGAAATCGTTACAATTCAGAAACTGAAGCTGTAGAAGACGCAGGGTGGCCGTTTTAATAAAAAAAATCCCGATCATTTCCCAGTTTTTTCCGATTTACTAACATTTTTCATGGTCAAAGAAATTTTAAAATCCTCTGAAGCTAACAATTTTCCCATTTGAAGTAATAAAAACTGAGCTGCACATGAAATCACTTAAAGTGGAACTATTGCCTTTGAAACTTTTAAAATTGAAGTTTAAAAGTGTTTTTAATTCAATAATTTTGTATTCAAATGCTCAATAATTTACATGTATAAAATGGAAGCTACTTCAGATTCAATTCCAAAAATATAAATCCACGTTATCATTTTTAATGCTCTAAATTGATGAATCAATTAATTAATTACTCAATTTTCAACCTTATATCATTTAAAGGAATTTTACTCTGGAAACATTAAAAATTGAACGATTACATTTTTTTATAAACTGAACACTTCTTAAATTAAAAGTTTAATTATTTTAATTTTAAATACTTTCAAAATCCTTAAAATGCTTACAAATTTTATTTCAAAATCTTAAAACATATACATGTTTTTTTACATTTTTTCAAATTAAAAATTTTTTTTTCTGTATTTGTAAACAGCCTTTAAGATTATTCGAATTTTTCCTAAAAATTTTTTAAAACTCTGCCAAAATAAAAAAATTTCCTTTAAAATGTTCTAAATTCATTTTTGATAATTTTGTAAATCTTTCTAAATCTTTTTGAAAAGTCACTTAAATTTATGTTTTCTAAGTAATAATAATTGTCTATCAAAATCTATATTTTGTTTTAACTTTAGGCTCTGGGCTATTTGCATCGAAATTTCGGTACAAATAGCTTGAGTTTGTCGTTACACCTAGACACTTTGTTTAAATTTTTTAAAATCATTTCAAATTTTTGAATAATTTTTTCAAAACTTCTAAATATCTCTTTAATTTACTCATATTTTTCCTAAGAATAATAGGCGTTCAACTGTTATTTATACATCAAAATAGGATACACTCAACTTCCTGTTAAGTCAATGCTCAGTTATGACAATGATCAGATATATCAAAACGCACCGCCCAGTTATTTCACATTTTACATCCCCTCCACTCAGCAACACGTGACACTTCGCAGCAAAGACACAGATACACACGGCACACGTATAAAGCGCACTTGCTCATCTTCTCCGCCCCAATAGACATTGGTGGGGTCAAGGGGAATTTGACGTAACTGAACTGTTTTCATTTCAAAGGCTTTGACTTAACTGGAAGTTGAGTGTAGTTAAAATCGTAAAGTTCGAAATTTAAATTTCAATATTTAATTATATTAACTTAACCCCTTCGTTGGCATTGACGCAATAGTGCGTCAAAATTTTCCGTGCCCTGTGTGGCATTGACGCATATTTGCGTCAAACTTTTTTTTTCTATTTAAGTTACTCCGATTTGGCATCCAAGCCTTACTCGCGGGTTTTTGGGGTCGCTGAATCCGAATCTGAAGTCAAAATTTGAAAATTAAAAATGGTGGATCCAATATGGCGGACGAAAATATAAAAAGCGGCTCGATTTGGATAAATCTTGGTACTTACGAGTTTTCTGGGTCGCTCAATCCAAATCTTAATTCAAAATTCGAAAATTCAAAATGGTGGATCCAATATGGCGGAAGAAAATACAAAAAACGGCTCGATTTGGATAAATCTTGGTACTTATATGTTATTTAAGTCGCTAATTACGAATCGGAACTTCTTGTAACCCCCTGCACTAGCTGGTGAATTTATTCACGACCCCGGAGTGTGCCACGAGGAGGCTTCAACGGTAGGATTCAGCGATCCTAAAACCTCCAGGGTACAAATTTTCAGGATAAAAAATTTTCCTGCCATTTTGGGCACTTTTTGTCGATTTCTCTCTGCCAACGAAGGGGTTAATATTAAGTAATTGTTTTTTTTCTCAATTAAAAAAATTAAAATTAAATCGTTCAGAAATGGAACATTTTAGATTGAAAAAATATTAAAAATTTAATAAAAAGCATTTAATTCTGAATATATTACTTTGAAGTTATTTTAAGATTAAAAATAGTTTATAAAGTTTCAACTTTCCAATTGAAACAGTTTAATTTTTAACGTTAGAATCTGGAAATTCTACAATTGAGAACTGATTCCGAATCTTCTTATACAATCAATTTATATTCATTTTTAAATTTTAAAATGCAGTTCAATTTTAAAAATTATTATTAATTTATGTTCACAGTTGATCGAATAAAAATATTTTTTATCTAAAATCTTCGATTTCAAAAGATTCAAAGATTTTCTAAATACGCATTCTAAAATGAATAATATCACAATTAAAAAATATAAAAATTTAACGAATTATTTGAAAACCGGTTAAAATCGCAGTTGGATATCTTTTTTTAAAATTTGTAAAATTCCCGGTAAAAAATAAATACACTGTCATTTCCCAGTTTCTCTCGATCTCATAAGATTCCCGGTCATTTCCCAGTTTCCCGGTGCAGCGGCCACCCTGAAAAAGGTAGTTCTATGTATCCTAAGTTGAGAAATTTAACCATAGTTGTGAAAATTTGAACTTTTGTTAAGTCCAAACTTTACGAAGTAAGAAATATTAAAATTCTTTTAAAAAATCATATCTAAATTTTGTAAAGTGATAATTATTATAATGTTTAAAAGATTTTATCAATTCTTTTCCCAGTTTAGTGGCCACTCTCAACACGATGAGAATGTTTACCAGCAACGGAAAATATTTCCTTGGATACTAATTGAAACGATCGATCACTTCCTACTTATGAAGGGCTACATATGCATTAATAAACTCGACCAGGTTTCCGCAAATTTTAAATTAATGTGCAAACACCTCGGCCACTTTGTTCAGTCCAAAAATACTTGTTTGAGCTTTTTTCAGGACGAGATTCATCGTTTCAATTAATACTGGTACAGACTGTCGCGAACTACTCATACGAATTAGCTTAAAAGCTGTTGCCGAGATGCAAAGTTCATAACCAAAGTATTGGTTGGAGAATAAACTACTTCAACATTATATTGAGAGTCGAAAATTGAATACGACGAGAAGGGAGATTTTTTGATGGTTTAGTTTTTAGACCTGTTCTCCTTTTGGCAATTTAAAAATATCTGGAAACTGCTTATCCATCTTTTCTAGCTCCAAGTACAGTCACCACGAATTTAGTGTCGCGCTCTATTTCTATAAAGGGCGTTGCAAAACAGATTCATGCATGTGATATAGCACCATTGAACGTGGATATAAATTTTGCGACTCTAGATTTAAATTATACTAGAAGATCAGCCCCAATCGAATCTACAAGCGAAAAATTACGGGTCTTTACATGTCGTGTTTGCACTTATAGGATACTTTAAGAAAGCGTAATTTTTTCGGTATCTTCAGTACAGGTAATTGAAACATTAAGAACATCAGCGTTTCAATTTGAAAAAAAGGAATAAATTAAGAAAGTCAACTTAGAAACTTTAACGAAAGCATTTATAAGTACAAACATAAACAAAAATGTTTTTTTTAAATAAAAACATAACATAAAAAAATAAAAAAATATAAAAGATTGCCGTAGGAACAGCAAGCGTCCGGCAGAAGGTACATATGTATCGCATAACGAGCGCCTGTCTTAGTTGACAGACTACCTAAAAAACACTGCGACCAACGCATCATATAAATTAATAAATACTACCAGGTAAGGTATTCTCCCTCGAACACTGAACACTGAATTAAGTTCACTTGTCGTGAAAAAAAGCGAAAAGTCTCGACTAAGTACCTGAGCCTGTATGTAATTTCTCAAATCCACTCTCCCGATTTTTCGGTTCGCGTAAAGAATTGAGAATGAAAGCGAGATAAAAGTCGCAAGAAACTCGTGGCTTCTGTACAGCGAAACTCAGAATTTTATGCTCTTATACATAATATAAGAATCGTTCCTAAACTTTTCTCAACGCATCCTAAAAAGTGATACAAAAAATCCGAAAATTTCATCGTAAATATTCGGAAGAACGCGTTTCCAGAATTAGGGGAATTATTGGAAACACCGTAATAAGTTAAGAAGTGCTAGAAACTTCGCTTATGAAGCTTAGAAGACGTGGATAAAACTTGAGACTTTAGAGTTGAAACTGATAGCAATAGTATAAATGCGTCATGAAATAAGTAACTTGAGATGTACCATTTTATTTGAAATGGTAATGTATCTTTCTGAGTCTGTGTTTCCAGTACTTCCGTTTAATGTCCGGAAATTTTTCTTCACATCACTAGCAGAGCCTACATAGGTCGGCATCGGTCCTGTCGAAATTCTTTGGTGTCTGTCTGACATTCGCTGTTGACTACGTGACATCTGTGTTGGCAGCTACTAGGCTGGCCCCTGGGCTAGATAAGGGCGAGTTTTGGGGGACAGCAGCCCCCCGTGAAGTGGGCACTGGCTGCCTCCCGTTCCCGTTTGCGGCGGCCCTGGCGTTCTGCAGTCTGAAAACAAGATTTTCCATTTTTCATTTCAGACTCTAATTTAAAATCGGTAAGACTTTAAGAAAATGAATAGTATGAAAATTAATTGTAGAGTATTTAATTACGTTTCCGCGGTTTCTATAGTCCAAGCGGTACATTTAAATTTTGATCTCAAAGTGCGTAGTGATAATGATAAATATTAATAATATAAATATAATAATATTAATCGAAACTACATCAAAATTTCAAATTGTATGACATCCGTTGTTTATCGATGGTTGCTGAAGATATTCTTGTAATATTAGTAGGATCGTCGCAAAAAAATGTCAGTTTTTTTCAATTTTAACTTGAAACACAAACATAGATAAAAATTTTGACTACGAGAAAACGAATTTTTGTGAAGTCTTTATAGCTTATTTCATTCTAAAACCTATACATTCTTAAACGTGCATATACATTCACTGTACGGTAGAAGCGCTTCGCGAAAATTCTGTCAACTTTTTCGCTTTTTTTATTTGAGATTCGGAAGTTAGTCAATACAGCCTTTAAAATCAACATTCGCTTTTCTTCTCTGATTGGAAGAAACGATTCAACAGCTCAAGGTGATTGTAATATAAAATTATTATTCTTTTAAATCATGCAAGGAACCCATTTTATTACAGTCACATTTTTTTCTCTTAAACAAATTGAAATCTACGAACATTCTCCAAAAAAATGTTCCACGATGAAACTATTTTGTATTTTTTGAGAAAATATGGCAAATTTTGTACAAAGTTTAATATTTCCTTAAAATTCAAATAAAATCTAAGATAAAATAACATTTTTCAATGTAATTGGGATCATTTTAAATGTATATTTTTATAAAATAGCACAAACATATAATCATTATGGTACAAAATTTTGCTTGCATAATGGCCACATATTTAAAGTTGAGTAAAAAATATTGGAAAAAATTCAAAATTTTGCTTCTAAGCAAAATATTGTTTTAAAATATATTACATAAGAAATCGTGATGTTTCTTTTAATTTATTTATAATATGTATTCATTTGATTTTTATGATTATTTTGCAATATATTCTTAACTAATAGACACAATTCCTTCATCCTGCCGTATTTTATATAGAACTTTGATAGTTGACAACTTATTAAAGAGAAAAAAATGTTAGCTTTCACATAATTAACACATGAATTTAAAAAATCGTGGAAATACTTTTATGGTATCATATACGATACGTGGAATAATAAGATTTCCGTCTCTTTAATTCTCAACTGACCAATAACAAAGGAAAATTTTTAAATTAGTTAAACATATACGGAATTAAATTTAAAAAATTTCCACTATTTTTTTCAAACAAAAATTTTGTAATAAAATTTTGGAAACCGACTTAAAAAGTCTCCTTTTTCCTGCCAGATTTTGCCAGATTGCAAGCTTTCGTAATAATTAAAACAAAATTTTCGATATCTTTAGTATACTACTTGGACTATTTTGGCTTTATGTTAAAAATGATTTTTTTCTTGGCGCGAACGAATAAATTATAATACAAAAATGGACAGTGAAGAACAAGACATAATTTGGTTCAAATCAGTCGAGAAGACACAATTCTTAAATAATGTATAATAACCCATAATACACACATACATATGCATTGGTTATTAGATTCCAAAAATATCTCTGGAAGCGATTTTTTTAATTTCTTGCTTATTGCGTTTTTGAATTGATAAAAAGTTAATAAAATAGAAATTTTAACAATTTAATTTCTTTTCCTTCTTTAAAGAACCGAAATAAACTCGAAATAAATCCAAATCATTGTATGGGCACACAATGCATAAACTTATTTAATTAGATATTTTTAAACAAATTTATTAACATATAAACTCCTAGCTTGATGGGTTTTCTACATAAAATCATTATTTCAAACCATCAAGTTTGTAACGCATCGCAACTATCGAAAAGTGAAAAAATATTGTTGAATGATATTTTTATCAAAATAGTTTTAAATTATCTTCATAATGATGAAAAGATTATAAAGCTTGTCGCTTTATTATATTTCTTAATTTTATAAACAAATTCTATAAGAAAATGCACTATTTGGAACAATTTTTTTCACTGAACCTACTTCAAGTTGGATTAACAGTGACGATTAACAGTGACGGTCAACCACGTAATTTTTCCTGACACTATATTTTTTACATTAGAAAAAACATATGATAAACTTTCTTTCTTTCTGGAAATAAAAGGCCATATAGTGCATTTTTTATCGGATTTGTCTCTAATATTAACAAATATGTTGACAACTCGTACTTTTGGTGTACACTAGATTGCAAAATTGCATACGATTGCAAAACATTACATATCTGTGACTAAAAAATATTACAAATTTCAAAGGAAAGAGATATTTTAGACCACTCATTATCTCATATATGAGTACACAAAAATAGCGATTCTGCACAAATAAACTTTACACAGAACAAATTAGTGAATTCTCTTGATATATTTAGAATCACTTTAAGAAATGCAGTTGAAATCCAGGAAAACCTTTTGGAATCTCTTGAAGTCCCTTAAGGTAAGCGTCCCAGTAATCATGAAACTTGGTTGTAATTTGTATATATTGTTATAAAAATATGTTAAAAGGAACATTTAATTATGAAACTCGCTTGTTTTAAGCCATTTATAACATCAAATAGGAATTACATTGATTCAAATTAAATAAAAAGCAAGAAAATCGGCATCACGCTTACTGGGACCTTTACCTTAATACCTTTATAATTTTTTTTCAATTTAATCAAATCTTTGAAATCTGTTAAAATATGTCGAAATCCCTTGACATTTCCATATCCTTAGATATTATTACCAATTTTGAAAAATAACGGAAAATCTTTCCAACCCTTTGAAATTTGTTTAATTCCTTTATGTTTCTTGAAATTATTGAAATGTTTATTTCTCAAAACAGAAAGCATTTGAAATATCTTGAGTATAAATGAAATTAAACTTATTCATTGAAGTTTATTTTTTTTAAATTATAAAAGCGTTAAAATCCTTGGTAATTTATTAAAATCCTTTGTACCTGGTTAACTTTCTTGAAATACCTTAAAATCCCTTGCAATCTTTAGAAATCCTACAAAATTCTTTGAACTCTTTTTATTTCTTTTCAAATCCTATAAAATAACTATGTTTAATTTATTTCCTAAAGCTCATCAGAAATATCTTGAAATCTTAGAAAATTCTAAAAATTCTTTGAAATTCCTTCAGATTTTGGAAATCCTTTGAAATTCCTTGAAATACCCGGAAATGTTTTGAAACCTTTAAAATCCTCTAAAATCTCTTGAAATTTGACCAAATTCCTTGGAATCCTTAGAAATTTGTAACCTCTTGAAAACGGCTGACATCTTTTTAAATTATTTGAAATGATTGGAAGTTTCCTAAAATTCTTTTGAAAGTCTTAAAATCTGTAGAAGTCTTTGAAAGTAGATGAAAACCTTTGGAATCCCTTAAACCCCCGTAGAAACTCTCTTTTTGAAATTTGTCGAAATTCTAAAGGACTTGCTTGGGATTGCATAAGATTAGAATATACTAAAGAGAGAGTTCACATCCGATTACAGGAGACATTGACACCTCGGTTAAGCAAATTTCCAGTAGGTTTAGAAAAAAAAGAATTTTTGCTGTGAAAAAACTATGGTTGAATAATGAATTTTCTCATCAACTTTGTTTGCAATATTAACAAATAAGTTGTCACTAAAAACGAAATTTTATTGAGTTATTATGTGACCTAATAATGCACTTGCTTCTCTTGTTTATTTAAAAACCATTCATGTAATAATTCTGTCCATTTTCAATGCACAACTATTTCGATTGGTTTCAAGTTTATTTCAACTCTGTAATGAAAAATAAAAATTAAAGTCAAAATATCCATTTATTTTAATTTTGTTAACACAAAATCGCCTTATTATCTCAAACATATATTGAAAAAATCAGTTACTTTTGGCATGAAATTCAGCATGAATGTCCCACATAAAAGAAAATGTCGAACGATACATAAAGCGAATGAAGGAACTCGATGAAATATGAATTCATCAAATCGCTACTTACCGGTCGTGAATCATCCCACGACAAGCTGCATAGATAAACACAAGATAGACTTTAGAAGTTGAAAGAGAATTCCAAATCTAAAAAAATCTAAAAGCAGCCTCTCTGAAGTATCCCTTTTTCAAAAAAATATATATACCGATAACTCACTTGACTTTGGATTGTCGCATAAACTGCTGGATCTTACGAGCAGCTTGGTGAGCAGCTTGTTGATGAACCGCCTGTTGTCTCGTTCCGGAGGATCCAGGACGAGCGCGGTAATTTCTGTAGTTGCTCTGAATTACCAAAGCGGCCTTCGTGGCTTGCCTGTAATGAGAAAAGAACCTCGAGTAAGACAAGAGTGTACAATGACGCCACTAGAGGACACATTCAAGAACGTTCCATTACGTACGATCCGAGACTTCGGCTCGAGCTAAAGTCGTATTAATTTAATGCCAGCTTAATTTCGTATTCGGGCCGCTGTGGCAAGAAACGAAGGAAGTCCGTAAAGTTTCCGAATTATTTACGATGCCAATTAAAAGTTCCTGGTCCCCGGTTGAGGTAAGTTGAACTTTACTCAAATCGAGTCGACCACCGGATCGTTAGGATGGGTTAAGGAGACACGCTAGTATCGTCCTCGGTAATTATGATTTATTTCCAAACTCATCCACTTACACCCCCTCGCTGACAGCAGTGTCAAGCTTTATCGCGATTCTTCTTAATTTACTACTCTAATCCCATGTAACCAAACGCAATTGAAAGTCACGATTTTCTCGCTATTTAAACTCAGGGGACGAGAAATAAATCAGACCTCGAGTACAGGGTCTCATAAGTCACAATAGGGGAAAATTAACTTTTCAGAATTAAATTACTGAACAGGGTGGCTATTAGGAACGTCCTGTCTTTTTAATCTGAATGATTCTTTGCACTTTCATTTTTTCAGAACAACTATGTATCGCTTTGAGTAATTTGGTTACCTGTAATAGGCACACTGCTTGTGCCGGCGATAGTATTGCTGAATGAGAACCGCCGCATGTCTTTCAGCCTCTTCCTGACGTTGACGACCCTTGTAACTCCTGTAGGCTTTTTGTATCATTCTGGCTGCTTGATAGAGTTCCCGTTGCTCCCGATCTGATAAAGTAAGCCTGCTCAAGTCAGCCTCGCTTCCGTCTCCCGATCCCGACCCACCCGCTCCCACGTTCATCCCAGTCCCAAATTTCCTCTCTCCTCCATAACGATATTGGCCATTATGGCCGTTGCCACCGTCGAGCTGTAGCTGCAGCTGCAGGAACTCGCAGAAGTCTGCGGTTGTCGGCGGTGGCGACGGCGAGTCCGGCGTCAAGCAACTGCTCGATGGACTTGATGGACTCGCATCGGCGTCCACATCCGAAACGGAGGCCGCACCGCCGCTGCAATCCCGATACGAGTCGAACAACTCACCCGAGTCTAGTGGCTAAAATAAAAATATTATTTTAATTCATCAAAAACATATCATTCAATTTTTGATTTAAAAAAATTTTTATTCCAATGTAGTAGTAAAAAAAACATAATCATTTGCTCTGAAAAGGGGGCTTGCATAAGACGCGTCGAGCATAAATATTGAACTACATTTGACGACATGAGAATGACAACTGGGTAGTCTATTCTTTACGATTTCAAGTAATTTAGCACATTATTTATTGATACATGTGTCAAGGCTTCATAAGATTTTTGTGATCATTTGAAGGATTCCATGACATAAAAGCGTCAGCGCCACGTTTCGGAACTGAATTCCACTGGCTTAAAGTAGTTGTTTTGGCTTAAACTGATATCATATATCGGTAGAAGATTAAGGATTCAATAATGCTACCTAAATACTCGAAAGCACTTTTTTCAGTTAAAAAATTAAAAACTTACACAACTCTTGTGTATAACAATACTTTCTTGTTTGGAAATGCGTCGCACCATCGATAAGTGTTTTTTTCGCATCTTTCTTTTTTCTTTTAGGAGTTAAGTAAAAGCTCAAAAGTACTTTTTTGTTTATTTTATCTTTTATTTTTGTTAAAAAAAAAATCAATTGCATTTAAGTTAGACAACTTTCGGTGCCTCCTTAAATTTTAAAACAATTCAAAGGACTACAAAGTATTTCAATGAATTATACCGTTTTCATCGAATTTAATGAGATTTACGAAGCTTTTTAGGAATTTTATGAGATTTCAAAGGGTTTTCAAAAGATTTCAAAGGATTACAAGAAGTGAAAAGGTATTTAAAGCCATTCGAATGGTGTACGAGATGTTTTACAATTTTCAAGTATAAACTGCAGAGAGAATCTCGATTTTCAAAAAAATTGTACAGGATTTCAAGGAGTTCAATAATATTTTACGGGGTTGAAGAAAACCCCAAGGATTTCGACAGATTTTTAGCGATTTTTAAAGATTTTAAGGAAAACGGAACCATTTTCAAGGATTACAAAAGATTTTAAGGGATTTTAGGATATTTACGAGATTTTAAGATTAATATCTTCTGAATACATTGTATACTTGGTTGGTAACTTAGTACAGTACCCTCCCACTTATCGCACAACCGCTTATCGCGACTTCCCCTACTCGCTTTGATTCCACTACCGACTTTTTAAAAAATGTTGACATTCAATGTAACCTGTTTAATAAGTTAGTTTTACTTTATCAATGGCTATCAATTCTAGAAAAAAAAATCAACCCAAATCGTTTTATATGGAAACACTAACATGCCTTTCCAGTCCAGAGTACTCCATTTTTTTATTTTCTTATGAATAAAACTTGTAATAAACCATACAGATTTTAGTATTAGTATGTAAAATGAACGCAATAACCTCCTAATATTTTCTGCTACATGTTTCCTCAACTGTCAAATTTTAACATTACCTTTTGTGTACAGATCTGATTTTCTAAACCAAGCAGATTTGAGGGTAATCCCCAGGGGAGAAAGATTTTTGATGTGGTGGGGGAACTCACATAACGTGAATCCCAGTCCCAGCCTCTCGCGTTAAGTGGGAGAGAACTGTATAGAATTATTATAATAACCAGGCTCATTTTTCTCTCAAGCTTAAGATGGTTATAAAATCTGATTTTTTACCCCAATTTTCGAGTAAAAGTATTTTCTTGCGATATATCATCAGTCTTTATTATACTTATTATTAGATGCCGAAGAATTTTCATGAATTTAAAAATATTGTAAAAGATTCGCAAATATTTAAGAAGATTTAAAGGGATTTTAATGAATTATAACAGATTTCAAAAGTTTTCGTTGACTTCACTGAATATCCGAAGATTTTAAAGTATATTCACGGACATCAGAGAATTTTGTAAGATTACAAAATATTTCACGAAGTTTCAAAGGATTTTCGAATAAAATAATGGATTTTAAAGTGATTTCAAAAGTTTTGGATTTGAAGGACGTCATTGAATTGTAAGGTATTACATAGAGTTCACGGGATATCGAAATAATTCATGAAACGTTTAAGGGTTTAAACCGATTTCGAAAGATTTTAAGCATTGCAAAAGATTTCACGAAATCTCAAAATATTTTAAGGGATTTCCAGACCTATGCTACAAAAGGCCTTACGTAATTGTTAGACGCTGCCTTATAGAAATATGGAAAAATCACTTCTCCTTCCACCCCACAAAAATGAATTCAAAAATGCATGAATAGGACAACTGAAGAAGGACCATTTCGTAAAATGATGGAAAAGAGGATCAGAATATTTTTTCCCTTTACCACGCAGAAAATGTTTATCCTAATGTTTTCACATCGTCAAAGTAGAGTTCTTTCTCATGCTTTTATTATAGGGCAATTATTAAAATTATTATTACGAATTATTGTTTTATTTTTAATGTGTTTTAATAATAGCTTGTTTCAGAAAAAAATTTAATTATATATTTTATTTAAAGGTTTTTACGTCTTCTGCAAATATTTCGCAATTTCGGTTATTGGATAAGGACAATTTTTTCCCTCTACCACACAGAAAATTTCTATCTTAATGTTTTCACATGTTCAATGTAGAGTTCTTTATCATGCTTTTATTCTAGTACAATTATTAAAATTATTATTACGAATTATTAATTTCTTTTCAATATGTCTTAATGAAAGCTTGTTTCAGAAAAAATTTTATCATATATTTTGATTTAGGGTTTTAAGTGTTTTGCAAATGTTTCGCAATTTGGGTTAGTGGATAAGGACCATTTTTCCCCTCCACCACACAGAAATTTTTTATCTTGATGTTTTCACATCTTTAATGTAGAGTTCATTCTCATGCTTTTATTCTAGGGCAATTATTAAAATTATTATTACGATTCATTGTTTTCTTTTCAATATGTTTCAATATGCTAACTTTGTCTAACGGAGGGGGAGGGAGGGAGACCAACTAAAATTTGACAGAACACTATATTATCGTCGAAAATCCAAATTTATGCAAACTTTTAACTCTATTGGATATGTGAAACTGTGTTAAAATTTGAATACAATGTTTAAACTTGACTGACAGCTACAATTTTTTAGGTAAACAATAAAATAAATTAATTAATAATCTCACCATTTGTTCCATCAATGCGTCCTCGAGAGGTGGTAAAGGTGGAGGTGGAGGTGGCGAAGATGGAGATGGAGGATCGCCCTCCCCCCTCTTGATCCTCTCCGGAAGAGCGGCTATAATTTGCTCTGCCAAAGTCAGGACCCTCGCGTCTTCCTCCCCTATAAAAAGTAAGATTGACCCTAGCCAAACTCAAAAAAGCAGTCGCATCGAACCGCTGTTATCACACCGAACACAACACCGAAGAAAAGCTGTTAACGTGTGTTTGCAGCAAACTTAGTGGCACCCAACTCTTTCAAACATAAAACAACAATTGCAGTTTCAGTACAGCTCACACCAGGTTGACCCACTCCTATGAAGCTTCCTACGGTTTCGTGAAAATTTACTTCTAGCCCATCAACTCTTACATAATATTTTTATTAAAAAAAAACGGTGCATTTTTATCCCATTCAATTAATTTTTCTTTTAATCAGAATCCGGAATATTTTTTATGTATTAAAATAAAGTGACGGACTCCACTCTACAATAGATAATGATCCTATAGTAGAAGATGATTAATTGAAAATAATAATGTATGTAAAATAATTAATTGATTGTAATTAATATTTAAAACGAGATACGTAGTATTATTTTAGAATTAGAATTGATTATTTTACTTATATATTTGCTTATAAATAATGATTAACTGATACATAATCATTATCTATTGTAGGGTAGTTCTCCCCTAGATAATGAAAGATGACGAGATTGTACCATATGAGCTAAAATGGGGGAAAATGCACTAGTGCTTCCTCTTAATGATACACATTTAGAATTGTTATGAGTAATAATATCAGGATTATTTTAACTGATAAAAATAGTATTCAGAGTGCAAATCAATAACTCCATGTTTAAAAAAACTCTCCGGGGGTTCACGTCTAAAATTTCTGGTCTGGTATTTGTCATGACTGCCTTTTGAGTTAGCACCTTGTCTCAGTATACGCATTCCTTCATTTGAATTAGGCATTCCTCCATTCATTTGAATTCTTTTGAATTGCGAAGAATGATTTTAAACTATTCCTAATTCCTTTAAATGACTTTAAATTTCTGAAAAACTTCTGGATTCTTCTGAGTTGCTTTTATTATTTTAAATTATTTGTAATTTCGCGAAGTCATTAAATTCAAAGATTTCAGGGAGTTCAACGAATCCCGCGAATTACACGAATTCAAGGAGTAGCTTAAAAATGCAGCATTCCTCGAATTCTTTTAATTCGTGAAGTTCGTAGAATTCCACGAATTCAAGGAGTTTAAAGCATGGAATACAGCCGGATAGCATTTTTTTAAATTATTTTCAATTCACTTAAATTGCCATTTTTTTGTTGCATTTTAATGATTAATTATTTTAAATTATTTTGATTGATCTGATTTCCTTCAATAAAAGATTCTTATATTAGCGGTCCAACAATTCAGATGAATTCAGTAAATTCACTATATTTCAAGGAATTTAAAGGAAATCAAGGAATTTCAAAGAAGTCAATTACCTTTAAGTAATTACAAATAATTTAGAAATGTTCAAGGAGTTCAGCAAATTTAATGTAGAGGAATTTATTAAAACTCAAGGAATTACAGGTCATTCAATTATGCTCACTAAACGAGGCGCCAACGCAAACAGCAGTGATTAGTTCAGACGACCAACGCACCGTGAAAAAAATACTTTTGGTTTAAATACCGCACAGCCCGCAAATATTAACCGATTCAGACAAAAAATGTGAAAAAATCTGGTAATATTTCTAACAGAGTTGTCGAGCCTGATGTTTAAAATAGGCTTTTAATTTTTTTATAAATTAACAATTATGACGTTGAAAGAATATTTTCTACGATTATGCATAATTTTACGTGTTTTAAAGTTATATTGCAAAAAATTTAGATAAAAACAATATAATGATAAAGAAATTTCTTCTTGAGACTATTATTGTTAATAACATAAACAAAGAACCCCGCAAAATTTACATTAAAATACGGCCCCGGTCAAATTGGCTGAAATTGCAATATAATATAGTTTAAAGCCTTCTGATCATAAAATCCTAATGGGTACTAGTTCAAAAAATCAAAAGTTTTCCAGATAGGTGGGGCTGAACAAGAAAAATATGAGTCTTGCCTTTGGTGGTTGGGCTGATTTATAGTCTTTTCTTAACCGACTAGGCTGATAACATCTCTTGCCTTTGTTGGTTGGACTGACCTATAGTCTTGTCTTCATTATCTGGCCTGCAAAATATCTTTGGTAGTCCAGAATGTCTTTTGCCTTGATTGTTTTGAAAAATCTTCACATTGTCAGGGCAGTCTCATTACATTGCCTTTAGTAGCTGGACTGGCTTTTTCTTTGATAACTGATCTGCATTTGAGCAGCATTTACATTGCCAGGACAGCGCCTTGATTTCGTCTATTATTACCAGGACAGCGCCATTTTGTTGCCCATATTAGGTGGACTGGTCTTACCAGTGTTTCTAGTATTGTCAGTGATTGTGCTGATCACAGTTTATTGAAAAATCTGCACCTCATCTTCAATTTTCCAGCGGGACATTAGATTCGCTTGTGGTCATATTTTTCTCGTTCAGCTCCACCTATCTCGAAAACTTTTGATTTTTTGGACTAGTACCCATTAAGATTTTTTGTTCAGGAAGCTTTGAACTATATTATATTGCAATTTCAGGCAATTAAATGCATTAATCAGGCATTTTTCGACGGAAAAATTGTTTATTTTTATGTCATTTTTTAAAGTAGGAACTTTATGCTAATTTTAAATTACTTGACAATTTATTGAGTAATCTCATTATTATTTAAACAATTTAATAAACAAATGAATTATTCGGGCATTTGTCGGCGAAAAAATTCCTTTTCCTAAAAATTTCCTCAAAAAAGTCCTTTCAGTGGGGATCTTCATGACAAATTTATTAAAAAATTCATAAATCATTGATCAATTTTATGCCTTTTTTAAACAGTTTTAATGAACAAATTCATTATCCTGAAGCTGCAGCCTTATTAAAAGAATGAAAGTAATGAGAAACTTAAACTGAAAGGACTAAGATTGAAGAAAAACTTTTTCATCGGCAAATGCCCAAATAATGCATATGCTTATTAAATTTCCTTAGAACATCATAGAATTTATGAACTAAATATGAGTGTTAATGAAATTACTATTTAATTCCAAATAAAAAAATACTGACATAAAAAAATTCCCTCGACAGATGCCCAAATAATGCATTTGTTTGTTAAATCAGTTTTAAAAAAATCATAAAATATATCAACTAATCATGAATGTTGCTGAATTTACTGTGAAGATCCCAATTAAAAAGGCTGACATCGAACAAAAAGAAATCTTTCGGTCGACAGATGCCCCAATAATGCATTTGTTTATAAAAATTGTTTTAAAAAATCATAACATTAATCAATAAATTATGCATTTTTTCTGAAATTATCATGAAGTTCACAATTTAAAAAGTTATAATCGAAAAAAACGACTTTTTCTTTCGACAAATGCCTTACCTATGCTTTTGTCTATAAAATTTGTTAAAAAAATCATAAAATTTATTAACCAGTTATGCGTGTTGCTGAAATTGTGGAATGAAGTTCCCAATTGAAAGGACTGACATTGAACAAAAAACGAATTTTTCTGCCGACAAATGTCCGAATAAGGGATTTGTTTATTAA
Organism: Druon quercuslanigerum; assembly: GCA_010014905.2. Classification (NCBI taxonomy): domain Eukaryota; kingdom Metazoa; phylum Arthropoda; class Insecta; order Hymenoptera; family Cynipidae; genus Druon; species Druon quercuslanigerum. The sequence goes on from JAAAKG020000017.1 coordinate 3,501,707, forward strand.
AATTGTTTAAAAAATCGTAAAACTGATTTATAATTAAGAACTTTTTCCTTAAATTATCATGAATTTCCCGATTAAAAAAGTTTTCATAGAAAAAATCGAACTTTTCTTCCGAAAAACGCCTTATCTATGCTTTTGTTTATTAAATTTGTTTTAAAAAATCATAAAATTTATTAACTAGTTATGCATTTTGTATTGAAAAAACGTATTTTTCTATCGAAAAATGGCTGATTAATGCATTTGTTTATAATATTTACAATAATAATCTTAAGAAGATATTTCTTCGTCATTATATTGTTTTTATCCAAATTTCTTGCAATATAACAATAAATTTGTTTAAAATATGTTTTTGTTTATTATATTTATTGGAATATCTTCAACTAATGTTACTCTATGCAAATTAGGCGATTTTAACCATTTTCCCATTGTTGACGAGCCCCGGGAAGGTCAAGTTCCCGGGGCAAGTTACATCTTTACGTCAAGTTACATAAAAATTGAAAGCCTACTTGAAACATCAGGGTCGACAACTCTCTCAGAAATCTTATTCGTTTTTTTCATTTTTTTGTCCTAAGCTGTCAGTATTTGTGGACTGTACGTTATTTAATGCAAAAGTCATTTTTTCCACTGTGTAAAGCCGGTGCGTGGTCGCTAAGGATATTTTAAAATTGGAGGTATCGAAAAACCCGTAGTGTACTTACAAGCGCAAACCTCTATTTTTATGACAGACAAAAGGAAAACTCAATATCTCCATACTAAACTCCCGTATCTGAGGTTAGCAGTATAAACTCTCCAATTTCCAGTTTGCAGTCTTTAATTTTTGGAGCTTATAGACTACAAAGTAAAGATTAGAGAGTAGGGTGGTCCAAAAATGCGTAGCAAAATTTTTTTGAATGCTAGAGGGCAACGATCCCCCCTCCCCTATTTTATTCCAAATCCGAAAAAGAAGTTCCGTGATTTTTTTTTGATTTTTTTATTTTAACAGGTGCCGGTTTTGACTTGAAGTTTCCCATGTAAAATGAATAATATGCCTCTAGAGAATTATCCAACGAAGAATTTCATGTATGAGACATATGGGTTTGACACTCCTAACATCCCCCGCCGAGTACCTCAAAACTACCCTTAAAACCAAAAATGTTCATTCTTCATGAAATCGATATTTTAAACACTGTATTCTCGTCTTTTTTAACTCAAAATTATTAATATTGGTCTCGTGAAATATTTAACAAAATTGGGTAATCAATTTTTGATTATTTACACAAATCCCATTTTTGTAAAAAATGTTTTTTTTTTCAAAAATTCGTTGAACTGCCAGTTTATTTCTGTTGAGTGACATAAATTTATTTAAACAAATGGAATTTGTTCAGATAAATTTTTTTCGAAAATTAGTTCTTCCACTAAAAATTATGACAATTAGTCTAGTGGAATATTTATTAACATTGGTTCATTATTTTTAATTCTTGAAACAAATGGAATTTATTTAAATAATTTGTTTCTAACATTTGTTTTGAACATTTGTTTGTTCCCTTAAAAATGATTACTATTGGTGTAGTGGAATATTTATTAACATTAATTCGTTAATTTTAAATTGTTTGAACAAATGGAATTTGTTGTTTTTATGTTTTTGAAGTTTTTATAATAATAAGTTATTACTATTGGTCTAGTGGAATATTTAACAACATTGGTTAATTAATTTTGAATTATTTACACAAACCCCATTTGTGTAAAAAATGTTTTTTTTTTCAAAAATCCGTTAAAACTGGCAGCTTACTTCTATCAAGTAACAAAAATTTATTTTAAAATATTTTTCAATTGTTAAAAAAATAATTTATTATTTATTTTCAACTAATAATACTATTTTACTAATAATTTGTTTACATAATTAAAACTGAATGAACCAATATTGATCAATATTCAACTAGACCCACAGTAAAAAATTTTTTTTTTTTAAATTCGAAATCCATGAACTAATATAAATAAATATTCCTCTACACCAATTCAAATAATTTTAAGTAGAAAGAAAGACGAGAATACAGTGTCCAAAAGCTCGATTTCATGAAGAATTGACATTTTTTGTTTTAAGGGTAGTTTTCAGGTACTCGTGGTGGGTTAGGGGTGTCAAACCCATATGTCTGATACATCACATTATTCATTGGATAATTCTCTACAAGCCCCTGTACTTTCCCGTCACATTTTTACAAAAGCTAAAAAATTATTCCAAAAACTCAAAGCAGCGATTTTTCCTTATTCATTTTACATAGGAAACTTCAAGTAAAAACCCGCACCTGTAAGAAAAAAGAAATAAAAAATAAAAATTAGGGAATTTCTTTTGCCGGTTTTGAAATAAAATGGGGGGATCGTTGCCTTCTAAAAAAAATAAACGTTTTTCAGCCACCTTATTGGAGAGTTTATGCATCTAACTCCAGGTAGAAAAATTTAACATAGAGATACCGAACTCACAGATGTTTCACAGATTTTTCACGTGCAAAAAAATGTGAGTTTTGTGCCACTCCATCAAAAAATATGGGAAAGCAAACGAAAGCCACCCTGGATATAAAATAAACAAAACTCAATACAAAATTTAATCATCAGTAGATAATCCTTCTCACATGACAGAAACATCGGCCAATCATATATTAGAAATATACGTACCGCGGTATCAAACGCATTTGGAACAACGCAACATCCAAGAGATAGGGATGCTAATAGTCATTAGACAGTAGGCATTAGTCAATGACTAAAAGAGTCAAAGGGACATTGTACAAGAGCGGTTTACCAATGCCAAGCAACACCAACACTGCTGAAGCTGCAAGAGTTTACAGTATTAAGGGTGGGTGGAAATATTTAGTCTCTCTCATGAACATGGTCCTTGGAGCACACGTGGTATTTAAATCAACTACATGTTAAAGTTAGTCTACATTGTCACGCTTTGGGCGGATCTTCTAGTCAGGTGATCTATTAAGAGCGTGTTTGGAAGGATAAAACAGTGTTACGTATAGATATATACAGATATACAGACAGGCAGACAGACAAACAGACAATAGGGGGAACGAGCTAAGTACGGACCTACGGTCTCCCGAGAGGTTGGAATGCTCTCCATTCCTTGCTGGCCGAGGCCTAAGGATGTCTCATCCTCTTGCAACAAATCCATGTTGTCCAGGAGCGGGGAACCACCTGTGTTTTTCGATAAACCCCTTAATACCACGCTCCTGGTCTTTTAGGTTCTCTTAACTTACGACGATTTGAACTACTACTTTTTAAAGAGAGAAACACAGAGAGAGAGAGAGAGAGAGAGAGAGAGAGGAAAGCGGATAGTTACTTGGGTCTAGTGTCTAAGTTTAAGTGTACATTTTTAGGTTATTGCCAGTACCGGATTGGGACGAATATCAAACCAGGATTTAAAATTAGACCAGTACCAACGTTTTTAAACTGACCCAGAGTTAATTAATTTTTTTAGTTACGGCCCAATCCGGACCTATGTGATTGTAAGTGTGTGTATTGTTTAAGAATTTGCACCTGATGGATTTATATAAAATAAACGAGACTAACACAGCGCCAGATCGAGACCGCTATCTTGAGAAGGCCTCCTAGGAATAGGGCTGGCAGGCCGCAAAAATAGCCTCTCGTCTTGCCTCCTAGCCTCCAACCGATTCAGCTCTTCGGCGATCGCCATGTGGCCATTCTCCGCAGCCAATTCGGTGGCACTCCTGTTCTGACAATCTCTCACACGCAGCGCCATTGCGTTCCATCTGGACAAACGACAGAAGAACCGTCTTAACTTGACGAGGGCGAAGGTCTGCCGAGGCGCGGGTCTCACGAAGTTTAAACCCTCTTTCTCCAATTAGTTATCTCTTCGTTTTTATTTTTATTTTTCTTTTATTTTATCCTCATTTCATTATTACTTTATCATTTACTGTTCAATTAATCTACTCACCGGTAGAGGATCCTGGCTGTATCGGCATGACCAGCTGCACAGGCCCAGGCTAGGGGCGTCAATCCAGCGGCGTCTTGACGCAAAGCGTCGACTTCTGCGTCTAAAACGCTACTTGGATTTTCAGCTCTCCAGTGAAGAAGTGCACAAGCTAACCTAGAATAACCAAGTCCTGCTGCCAAGTGCAAGAGGGTCGGACCTCCAGATTGAAGAGGCTCTGCCCCAGTACGCCAAGGTCGAACAACTGCATCCTGAATAGGAAAGTCAAAAACTCAAAAATTAACCTTTTTTGTTCATTATGTTATGCTACCACTAAATATTTGTATTTTTATACCTGACAATACGCAACCAGACGTTCTTCAAGATGAGCAGCCGGCGATGGTGGTCCGGGACCTTGAAGGCGAGCTTCCACATCTGCAAGGCGATCGAGTAAAGCTTTTTCTGGACTGGGTTCGGATACTGGAGGTCTTCGGTATTCAAAGGCGACGCTATCAGAGACTACGAAACCATCACAGGCAACTTGTAAATACGCTATTCCTGGACCATGAGCGGGGCATCGACATCGCAGGACACCTGGCTGAACGAGGCAGGCTTCCACCGGTTCTGCATCGAAAAGAACCGAATAGGATTGCGAACTGCTGCCTCCGGTCCAGGGTCCTGCCACTAGCACCTGGTAAAATTAATAGCAGAGTCAATCGGTTATCGCCTTGGAATTGAAATTCAATAAAGAGAGTAATTTTGAGCGTCACAAAACTTCCAAATTCTTGGCATACAATCAATTGCACGGCCAAGAATCGAAAATGGCCATTATAACGACCCTATCACTTAGTCCGGTTTCCGATAATCGACTCGAGAACATTTAATGCTATGCTACTGGTGATTAGTCGAGAATGTATTAAGTCTAGATTTCTTGGATTATAATAATTGAAAGGTTGACTTCGACTTGGATATAAGTTATATAAGTTGGATATAAGTGAATATAAGTTTTGACACCTAAATCGACTTTATTTAATTCGAGGATAATTCGATAGATTGATATATGATCCGATTCTTTTAATTAGATTAATTATTAATCTTAATAGAGTACCTTGACACCTCCTTCCGTGTAACTCCACTCAGGACTGTATTCAGCAATATGGACGGCCGTTCCTGGGTGACAAGCATTGTCATTTTCACTCCTCTCCTCCGTCTTGGTATGTTCAGTCTCGAAGTCATGGAGCTCCGGAAGGTCCCCGAAGACATCAAACGCATCGAGGTTGACTAGCACATCATCCGGCGAATCAATAAAGTCCATCGGATTGATGATGTTGTCGGCGGGGGATGGAGATGGCGAAGGCGGAACCATGTTTGCAGACAAGGTTCGTTGAATATCCTCTTGACTGAGGTCCAGTGTCTCCGCAAAGTCAGTGACGCCGGAACCGCTTCGGGAATTCGAAAGAGATTGAACATCGATGTTTTCTTTAGTGTCGATATCCTGCTGAGTTTGCTGTTCTCGATCAACGCCGATTTGTTGCACAATCTTCTGGTCCGGAACTTGCTGCATCTCAACTTGCTGATTGGACTGTGGGGCTGACTGTTGCTGTTGTTGTTGATGATGATATGGTTGACTGTTGAGAATGAGGAGTCCACCTCCACCTTGGATTTGTTGCAGACTTAAGACTAAAGGAGCCGGTTGCTGGCTCTGTGTTGAGTGGGAATGTCTCGAGTATACGCGAGGAGCCGTCGACGCCGTCGAGTTTGGCTGTTGACCTCCAGTCGTCGATGAGACCTGGATACATAATTTTTGTTAACAATTACACACATCTATTTTCTAAAATCATAAACTGAAGTATTAATTAAAAATAATGAGCTTCCTCGAGAGATTCTAATGATTGAAATAAAGACGTAATTGTTAATTACCTGATTGTCAGGGGTAAGCCTCCTGGGAGCAATTTGAGCGCTGCTGACCGCCGAGGCGGAAGATGCCCTTTGCCTATCTAACAACTGAGAGACGATCATGTCGACCGGATGATTAGAGTGTTGGGAGAGATGAGGATTATTGGGATCGTCATCTCCACCAAGGAACATGGGCCTTAATTGGGAGGCCAATTCGTCTCGCGTCCATTCTTTTTTATCTGGCGGCAAGGCGAGACACGGCGGTAGTGCCGCCAATTTCGCATCCCCGTCGGGATAAGGAACATTGAGATAATGGACTAGGACAACGTCCGGGTTCTGCAAAAGCCAATAGCATCGTCGATGGAAAGTTGGCAGAATCGCTGAATGTACGTAGCAGCCATATATACACTCCACGCCCTGGACCTATGGGACAATTTTTAGTGTCAAACAACACCTCTACATAATTCTTCTCAGGGTATTAGTTAGACTTTCAATATCTTAACAGCTGATGCTATATTGCATTTTAGCTAATCTTGAAGTGTTTAATTTTAAGAGGATTGTTGTGCAATCGGCACACTTAGTGGAAGAATTTTTAATTTTTAAAATTCCGAAGTAGGGATTAGGTGCCGACTGATAAATTACCTTTAGCTTCATGTGATCCTCCCTTGTTGTTTTTCCGTCTTTTCTTTTCTTCCAACAATAACCATCTCGCCGATATCGCACTTTTTTCCTTGAAAATAACAACATCGAACCGCTTCGCGGTCTCACTTTTGCCTCTCGACTCTGCCATTCTCCGTGCCTTTGAAAATTAATTAGGATAGCAGCAATCTCCTGAAAAAGAAGAAATAAATTTCGATTATATTCTATTTCTTCTCTAAACGTACAAAATGAATGTTTGTCGTAATATAAAACACACTCTGTCGCATAAATTAATAACGTTGCATAAAAAAACTTCAGTCTCAACCAAAATTTTAATCTTAAAATCCTGAACAAATCACCCAGAAAATATCATAGTGTATTTTACAATCGAATATGTTTCGTTCAGAATTCACAATCGATCGGAAATGCATCAGCAGAATGCACTTCGCCTGAAAGATCGATACCTCGGAGGAGGCGAAATCTCGTTTCCACTTAAACCCGAATCTCAAAAAGAGCCTCAGTGATAGCAGGCAGTAGATGGAAGAGCCTGAGTGAATCTTCTTTCGCGAAAATCATGACACGAGCTTTATGAAGATCTATTTTGATATCGCAAATCCAACCTCTCTGAGTGATGCGTTCCTGCAAGTCCTTCTTTTGGATTAGGCGTGAAATGTATGCGAATATTTTTCTGCAAGGCTTCTATTCAACTAGAGAAATGATATGGAATATTATTCTAGAAAAAGTTGCCCCAAGTTCTTTGGTTGAATTTATGGTAGGCTCGACTTGTCACTGCAAGAAACAAAGTAACAAAATATTTGAGACTGAAAATCTTGGGAATAACTGTTAAACCTAAATTTTAAACTTTCCTATTAAACTTTATTCTTGAATGGAAAAATAAAATGGAAAAATAAGTAGAGGATAGAAAGACCTTTTAAATGTTTCAGACCTTGCTTTGTAATGTGTGACAAACTGGAATGAATGAGACATCATGTCTCGCTTGGTCCCACTTGTTCAATCAATACCCCGATTCCGAACTTAGTTGGCTCGAGTCACGTGGTGCACACAAGCAATGGCCATGTTCCTGGTGCATCGTTGATACCTATTACAAGTAAGGGATGATTGGTTCGTTCGTAACACCACCACGTGCTTGAGCAATCTCCTAGTAATCTAAGCAGGGACTTCTCTGCTGAGCTTACACTGTTTCTCTCTTAAGGATGAATTTCGTGCCACGAATACCTTTAGCAAGGATCTTTATTTCTGTACACATTCTTAATTTATGCTCTTCTCTTCAGAAGATCGAAGACGTCAATTATTTATTCTTAGAGCTATAATTTCTGAATTTTTCCTAATAAGAAAGACCCAGGCACAGGGTGGCCCCTAAATCTTTATTTTCAAGATTCCTTGATTTTTCCCGGACCAATTTTTCATTTTCCCTGTCCATTAATATTCAATGACCAGAAATTTAATCTTGCAACATTTTTGACACAGAATAAAAATATTTTAATTTTTAATAAAAACCAAGAGAATTCAACTAAAAAAGACGACTGTGCAAAAAAAGAGTTAACTTTGACCAAGAAAGAATTCAATTGCTTAATTTTTAACTAAATAATACAATATGAAATTAAGAATTTCAAAAAGTTCAAGTTTATTATCCTTGACAGTTATTTGAAGTGCCTCTACTTCCCTAACTAACTAACTTCTGTAAGATTTTTTGCAAAGTTCCTGACTTTTCTCTGACCAATGAAATTCCAAATTTTCCCGGTTGTTTCCTTACCTGCGACCACTCAGCAGATGTTGAAAGGTGATAATCAAACATTTTGGAAATGGTCTAAAGTCAGTAAATATTTACAAACAACTAATAAATAAAAGACAAGCCAAAATTGACAGAAAAATTTAATGCCAAGCAAATTCCAAGTAAAATTTATTTATTATAGCTTGCATTTATATTAGGGCAAATATCTGGACGTGTTGCTAACAAATTTTGATATATAATTTTAAGGTTTCCAAAAATTCATTTTAGAATCTTTTAAATTAAAAATCGAACAACAGAACTTTTGAAAGATTGTAAACTGAATCCACCGTCATTTCCCGTTTTTTCATCATCTCAAAGAGTTCTGGGTCAAGTGACAACGCCGTAAGAAAATACCATTGTTGGTGAGAGAGAAATTTATTCTTCTCACATCAAATCTTCGTTCTCGGTAAATTTTATTCTTCGGAGTTTTCAACGAAGTAATAAAAAAGCGCGAAAGAGAAATCTACCATTAATTAATAATTTCCGGGAAATAACTGAAAAGCAAAATGAAGAAAGCCAAAGACGTGCTGGGAATTGAAGAAAGAAGTCTCGTTCTGCTGTTAGTCCGCTTGGACAGTCTGGGGATGGCCTCGCCTCCGTCTCGCCTATACAATTCCCCAGAACATTCTGAACGTGGCTTGGGTATAAATAATCTCAACGGGGGATGCAATGAAAAATGACGAGGAGAAAATAAAATGCAAGCGCCTTCTCCAACAGGAAAAGCAGAAAAATGCAAAGTAACAGCAACACATGTCAAAACTTCGTCGCATTTGAGAAATGTAATATTTTACTTTTATTTCTTTTATTTTCCTTTGTTCTAAAGGTTTCCAAACGAGAACGGTTAAAACTCGAAACTTCTACTGTTCCTACTGTTCATAAAGAGGGACGTGCAAATTGTGATTTGATAAATAATATCAAGGCTTTCTACACAGATATTAAAACGATTATTTTTCATTAAAATGAACTCCCTACTTTTTCCAATTATTTTATGTCCAAACAAAAGTTCCTAACATTTTTCGATATTTCAAGCGTTACATTTACTAGTATTAGGAATAAAATTATTACTTGTTCTATGAATATACAGTTTTATTTATTAAGAGTTTTTCTATATTGCGGTACTTTATGTATA
>JAAAKG020000017.1:3519270-3557708 GCA_010014905.2 Druon quercuslanigerum
CTGACATTTTTTTAAATAGCTCGACTAGTCCCCGACCAGCCCCCGACTAGAAATATTTACCAAAAACAACCCAACGAACCACACACCAGCCCCTGACTAGGGACATTGCCTAAAAAATGTCTCCGACTAGCCCCCGACTAGTGCCCGACTTTTAATGGGGCCAACTGGGGCTGTTTCTACACGGGATTTAAGTATATTTGGTACTTTTACCTATATAAAAACAGATTCAATTAGTCACTTTTCAGAAATTTAATTTGTTGTTTCAAATGTTACAAATCATCTTCTGTAATAAATTGAAAAAGATGTTACCGCATATAATGTAAATCTCTATTTTTTATAATTTCAGAGCCTCCAGACTTCCCCAAAAATTTACGAGTTATGGATAAAGGAAGTCGATTCCTAAAATTAGGGTGGACTACCAGTCAAGATGGTAATAGTCCAATCACCAAGTACATCATTGAATATAAGATTGAAGCCGGTAATCCTTATGTTATATCTCATTTATTCATAGCAAAGAGTAAATAATCAATAATAAATCAAACTGATTTTCATTTTTCGTATTTAGAAGTATGGCATGATCATACTTTTCACACAATCGTTCCTGGAAATGAAGCTCAAGGACATGTTGGTGGATTGCGACCAGCAGTAACGTATCAGTTTCGAGTATTTGCTGAAAATGATTTAGGCAGGAGTCAAGCCAGTGATGTAAGTTTTCCAACGAAAAAATTATTTTACTTATTTATAATATTTCACTTACTGTTAAGAATAACTTGTACTAATAAATATTGAATAAATTCGATTAGATCTTGGATGTGACAACAGACGGAGAAAAGCCTGGAGGTCCTCCTCGAAATCTAAAAGTGGATCCTATTAGTTCGACAGAATTTAAAGTAACGTGGGATCCACCTGATCATGATTTATGGAATGGAGAAATTTTTGGATATCATGTAGGGTACAAAGAGTACAGGTAGATTTTCAAATTATTTTTATATAATTATATGTGCTGCGTAGTAAAGCCTATAATTCAATATCTCCTACTTTTTTCAATTTTAATTTCTCAGATTGGCTGCAGAACAGTATACCTATCGGACAGTGGAAGGTCGAATATCATCAGCAAGTCTTGCATTAGGACTGGCTCGAACTTCAATGCCTGGTCGATCCTGTCACTTAACAAATCTGAAAAAATTTACTCGATACAGTATAGTGGTTCAGGCTTATAATGCCTTAGGTCAAGGTCCAATGTCTCCAGAAGTTGTTGGGACTACCCTTGAAGATGGTAAGCTATTAGATTAATTCAAGATAAGAATTAGGCTTATTTGTTTTTATTAGAACATTGAGCCGTCTCCCTTTCGGTGTAGGCTAGACTCAATCGGTGGGGAAGGGAGTCGTGTGAGGAAGGGGTTATAGAATTTTTCAATTGATCTATAATTCTCGTGTTATTTATTTGAATAACACGTTCTTTCCGCAACACTGCTTCGACCCAGGTTGCTGATCAATCTCTCTAGCAATCACCCCAAGTGAAGATCCTCACAAAGCCGTCATGTGAGGTTCCCCACTTGGGCCCATTAGCATCCAAGGTTTTTTTGTTACCTTCAAATTGCCTTCATATTTTTGAAATCCTATAAAATGCCTTAATTCTTGTGAAACTCCTTATGATTTATAAAAATATTTTTAAATGTTTCGGTAATTATCATAACTATCGATATCCGACAAAAATCATCTAAAATCCAACAAAAATAAATTTTAACCTTTTAATTCTCCAAAGTTCCTTTGGAATCATTCAAAATACCCTAAACCCTTTTAAACCCTATGAAATCTTCAAAAATTCTAATGAATTTTAAGATTGTGCATATCGAAAAATTTGTTTAAATTTCTTAAAATCCCTTGAAATCTTTGACTTAAAGCCCTGGGTTAGTTCTTGTGAAATTCCGTGAACTGTTTTAAAATCCTTAAAATCATTTAAAATTCTTTAAAACGCATAAAAGCTTTGCTTAGTCTTGAAAATAATTGAAACCCTTTTTAAATTTCGAAATTTACTTGAAAGCTGTTCAAATCTTTTGTAATGCTTTAGAATCCCTTTAAATCTTTTGGAATCCTTTTAAATCCCTGGAAATCCTTCAAATCCTTAAAATCTGTTGACCTGTTTAAAAGAAACATATTGGTAGGAAAAACCTTAGTTTTTTAGGCAAGGAAACAGAACCCGAAATACATAGAAGTCATCTTAAAATATTTATAGAACAGACTCAGAAAGCGACCAGTGGTCGGGACCAAGGTTCTCACTAAGCGGCCCTTTAGTTAAGCCACGTCCCTAAGACTTAGTGGGAAATGTCTCTGGGACTTATTGCCTGATTACTTAAGGCGCTTTGTGAGAGTGCGCTGTCTGCAGAATTTGACTACTAAGAAGAAACATATCATGTATACAGCACGCGAATTGTGATTGCTAGTCTATTATGAACACCTTTTTAAGCTTCTAGACACACTTAATCAATTTTTAATAAAAATTTCAGTTCCAGGTAGTCCACCTCAAGATGTTCGATGTACCGCCCTTTCATCACAGTCTCTCCAGGTATCGTGGGACGCACCACCAGACTCGAGCTTGAATGGAATCTTAAAGGGTTATAAGGTCATGTGGGAGAATATGGATCTCCTGACGGAAACTACGAAATCAGAAACGAAGCTGACAACGGCTTTAACGGTTGTCATTAATAATTTAGAGAAGCATGCGAATTATTCCGTTCAGGTTTCGGGATATACAAGAGCCGGAGATGGAGTGGCATCAACTTCCATTTATTGTGTAACAGAAGAAGACTTGCCGGAAGTACCCGCGGGTATTAAGGCGGTTGCGAGTTCGAGTAATTCCATCATAGTTTCCTGGCAGCCACCCCTGAGGAGCAATGGTGTTATCACGTCTTATAGTGTTCATGTTCATGGTCCGGAAGGAAAGTGGTTCCGCAGAGCGTTACCACCTCATCAAACGAGCTACCAGGCTGAGAATCTGACTAAAAGGAATCAATACGAATTTAGCATTGCTGCGGTAACTTCAGTTGGGGAGGGACCCAGAACTCCATCTGTTACTGTTTCACCTTCCAGTGAAGGTGCGTGGAATAATGAAATAATGGGAAAAATTTCTGAAAGGGACATAAGCTTCATCAAATAGGTTGAATGATTACTTAAGTTGCTAAACTAACATGAAAGGATAGACTTTATATTGTAATAATTAAATGGTTAAAAATTATTAAGGAAGTTTTTTACCTCTTTTTTACCACTTTTCGACCTCTCTCCCATTCGTGGACAAATTTGGACTTTTGAAGACCCTCCTCCCTTTCTCCTCTGTCCACGTAAACTTATTTTATATTTTATAAAAATATGGATTTTCTTGGTATTCAAAAGTACTTTAGTGGAACTTTATTGGAACTCCTAATGGACTTACAATGGTACCTTTTTGCTTATTAATAAGACTAAATAGTAAAACTTATATTTAACTAATTATTCCATCTGATTTAGTTCGAGCAGCAGTATTTTCATTTGGGACAACCCTCGTGGTACCTTGGAAACAGGATGTAACACTACCATGCCAAAGCGTCGGAAAACCAGAACCATCAATAATCTGGAAGCAATGGGGAGAGATGGTGAAACCATCCGCGCGGATCTCCATGCAACCCGATGGCTCTTTACAGATAACGGATCTCCATAGAGAAGACAGCGGAAATTACACCTGTCTCGTTGAAAATCGACATGGCTCCGATCAAATCACACATCGTTTAACCGTCCAAGGTACGTAGACCTAAAAGTCACTCAGGCGTGGGTGTTAACATGATTGAGTTAATCACTCACAACCCTTCTATATTCATAGTACCTCCAGCTGCGCCACTTCTACACGCTACCAGTTCCACAAGTAATTCCATAAACGTACAATGGAAAAATGGAGATGATGGTGGAGCACCAATCAGGGGTTACATTCTTCATTACAAACGCGAATTCGGTGAATGGGAAGAAGTTCGAGTGTCGCATAAAATAAACAGCTACCTATTATCGCAACTTTGGTGTGGAACAGACTATCAAATATACTTAACAGCCTACAATAGAATTGGCATGGGTTCTCCAAGTGAAATAGTTAAATCAACGACTGAAGGTTCTAAGCCTGCAGACTCTCCTGCGAGTGGAGATAGATTTATTACAGTTAATGTTTCTTGGATTATTCTTCATCTGCATATGTGGAATGATGGAGGGTGTCCTATCACTTTTTTTGAGTTGGAGTATAAGAGAAGTGGGGAGGAACTTTGGACACTTGTTTCTAATAATATTGAGGTATGTCTGTTAAGATTTTAGGAAATATTCAACATTATTTATTTAGTAAGAATGAATATTATAATTATTATGCCATTAAGCTTCAATGCATGTCACACATTCGTCACACATTTCTTATAAACTTTTTTGCTTCACACGTTGCTATCCTGGATTACAACTGTAGCATGATTCTATTTACATTACCCAAATGCCCTTTCTTCGACAAACGTTCTCCAACTATTCTCTTAACATGACTAAACTATCTCAACCAATTTTATATTGATTTTGTGTGTGTTTGTTGCGAGTCAATTTGCCAATGTGACTGTTAATCCGAGTATTGTTGAATGTTTAAACTAAGAAAGGTTAATTTTCAACCAAAAAAGGAATAGTTAAACTTTGAATTAAAATTTTTTCTATACGAAATGGTTGAATTATAAAATAAAAAATATATAATTTTGATTTTAAAAAAGGTCATTTTATGCTAAGAGAGACAAATATCCAAAAAAATAGAAAAACTTTTAATCAAAAAGTTCAATTTTCAATTAAAGTAGATTAATTTGCAACAAAAAAACGAGCTTTCAATAAAATAGTTCAATTTAAACAAAAAGTTGAATTTTTACATAAAAAGAACCATTTTTTACCAAATATGAAATAGGCAAATTTTCAATTACCAAATTAATTTTTTAAACCAAAAAAGGAATTTTCAACTACAAAGTTCAATTTTCAACCAAAGAGATGCATTTACTTTTAAGAAAGTAGTTAAAATAAAAAGATCAATTTTCTACTGAAAACCCCGAATTTTTAAAAGTGTTCAAAACTTCTCAATAGAAATGTTAATATTCAAATTTAAAAAAAAATTTCAAACAAAAAAAATTAATATATCACCAGAAAATACGAATTTTTAATAAAATTCAAGAATTCTCAACTAAAAAGTTAGATTTGTAAGAAAGTAGTTTAACTTTAAAATCTCGTTGTTATTATTTTAATAGAAAATATGAATTTTTGAACAAAAGGATTAATTTTCTACCTGAAAAATCGAATTTTTAATAAAATTCAAGAATTCTCAACTAAAAAGTTAGATTTTTAAGAAAGTAGTTTAACTTTAAAATCTCGTTGTTATTATTTTAATTAAAAATATGAATTTTTGAACAAAAGGATTAATTTTCTACCTGAAAAATCGAACTTTCAAGAAAATTAAAGAATTCTGAACTAAAAAGTTGTATTTCCAACTAAAAAAGAATTGTTACACAATAGGATTAATTTACTTCCAAAAATTACGAATTTTTAACAAAATAGTTCAATTTAAACAAAAAGTTGAATTTTTAAATAAAAAATAACCATTTTTGACCAAATATGAAATAGGTAAATTTTCAATTACCAATTAAATTTTTTAAACAAAAACGGAATTCTTAACAACAAAGTTCAATTTTCAACCACAGAGATGAATTCACTTTTAAGAAAGTAGTTAAAATAAAAAGATCAATTAAACAAAAAGATTAATTTTCTACCGATCAAGACGATCTATGAATAAGTTGAATTTTCAACTAAAGAGGGAGAAATTTTAAACGAAAAAAATTAATTTTCTGTCGGAAAAAGAATGTTTTTTGAAATCAAGAATTCTCAACCAAAAATTTGAAGTTTCAACTTAAAAAAGATTAATTTAAAAAAAAAAGGGTAATTTACTACCAAAAAACACAAATTTTTCATAAAATTGAAGATCTCTCAATCAGAAAGTTGAAGTTTCAACTACAAAAGATGATTGTTTCAACAAATGTACTAACGTACTACCAAAAAAGACGAATATTTTAATGAATTTTAGTTTTCAACCAAAAAGTTGAACTTTTAAATAAAAAAGATAAATTTTTTTAAAAAAAGTTCAATTTACTACCAAAAAAGATTCATAATATTTTAGAGTTCTCAACTAAAAAGTTGAGTTTTCAACTAAAAACATAAATTTTTAAACTAAAAAATTAATTTTTGTATAAGGTTACATTAACTGGGACCCTCCCTTCCCGTTACCATGCGTCGGTTTTGTGAGAATCCCCTAGCCTTAATTATAAAGTAGTACTGTAGTTTATGGACCATCCCTTATAACTCAAATTGTCCAATATCGCTCTACCACATACCTTTCTTTCCTCGCTTATACGTCTGTATATCTCTCAATTTATTTTTCCATCATCACTGAATGAACATCAAAGATATGCGCGATTATCAACATTGTCTATCCTCTCTTCATCTAATACAATGTTGCATACTGTTTTCTGATGCCTCCTTTTAAAAACAATAACTTTTGTTTTATTTATGATAATATTAAGACTTATACTGCTAATGCTAGTATTTAGTCTACACAACATTTTGGGTAAATTATTAACTGATTCTGCCGTGACAATCTTATCATATCCAAACATTGATCCACATACCCTTAGCGAATCGAGGTCAACACCTTCTTCTGATATCAAATCAATCACTCAAATGTCCATTTATCTTTACACTTGCTTCACAATCTTGATATGTATATTGCTTCTCTTGCTTTAAGGGACAAATCATTGACTCCATACTTTTTTAGAACTTTCCAATATTTACTTCTATCCACCTTATCAAATGTTTTTTCAAGGTCAAAAAATGTACATAAAACTTTTTTGTTTGCTCTCAAACTTTTCTCTGTGACCTGTCTCATGCTAAATATCCGATCTGCATCTAATCTTCCTGACATAATTTCACAATTTTGCCCACAGTAATAAGTAAGCTGATACCTTATGTTTCTTTTCGAGAAGTGAAATTATTAGATGGAAATTTTTTCTATTTTCAGGTACAAAAGACTTATACACTTAGTGAATTGCAACCGGGAACAACCTACGAAGTACGAATTAGAGCACACAACAATGCAGGTTCCTCGGTAGCAGAATATAAAATATCGACGTTACAGCCACACAGCAGTTCCACTGTACCTGCGATCGAAATCGATCATTTTATTCCGCAGCATACACCTGTATATTCGGATTTAAAACTTATTGTACCTTTGGTGTTGAGTTCGTTTGCAGTTATCGCTGCTGCTGGAGCTGTATTTTACTGTTTTAGAAAACGTAAGTATTTATAGTGACTATAATAGCACATTTTCCCGTCTCAAGTAACATTTTCCTCTTTCTATACTTGACTATAAGATGTCTCTTTTAAATTCAGTAAGGTTGATCACTTCAAAAAGTAATGTAAGTTAATTCATTTTAATTCGTGGAAAAGTGAGTAAAAGAAATAATATTTTGATAAACTATACATTCTAGTACTGTTTGAAAGTAACATTTTTAATGCAGGGCCTTTGATGGGTGACCTAGGAAGTCTACATGATGCACAGACTGCAGCTGCCTTAGATAATAAGCAAAATATGGAGCAACGTGAACAGTATTATGCGACTGTACGAAAACCTCTTCGATCACCAATTCACGAAATGGGTACTTTGGAAAGGATACCAGGTGAAATTAGTAAATAATATTTGATTACTCACATGATGGTTTTAGTCTCTGCCGAAGGATATATTAAGAATTTCACAATCAAAATTTTGTTGGCATCTTCATCCCGCGCTTGGATTCGATGGAACCCAATGCAAAAAGTCTCGCAAATCCCAATTTTTTTCGTTCTCGCTACCGTGATACCTCACGATCATTTTGAGATCGAAATAAAAAAATCGGTAATGCCGTTTGTGAAAAAACTCAATTTTTGATTTTTGTAATGGGATTATTAAGTACAGCTTTTTCGAAATAGCAGCGAAATGGTAAATAATTTGCATTAGGTATTCATTTTTGCACCTAACAATATGCTCTATATGCTAAACACATTGCGGTAATCAAATCCATTTCCGGTTCATCCATGTGATTAGGCAATATGCATGCATTCTTTTATTAAATTCACATATCATTTAAGAAAGACAACATTTTTACTCAAGATTTTTAATCGAGAAAATGTTTTGACATCTATACATTATCGTAGACAATGACTAAGAATTCGAAGGCATCATAACAAAAATTTTGAAAACTTCACGAAACAAAAAATAATAATAAAAATGTTAAAGA
Source organism: Druon quercuslanigerum (assembly GCA_010014905.2). Classification (NCBI taxonomy): domain Eukaryota; kingdom Metazoa; phylum Arthropoda; class Insecta; order Hymenoptera; family Cynipidae; genus Druon; species Druon quercuslanigerum. Next base: position 3,527,622 of record JAAAKG020000017.1, read on the forward strand.
TCTAAAGATTATTTAAAGGTTGTCGTAAAAGATTCAAAATATTGTGTCCCTATTTAGGTGCCAAAATAAGGAGTTAATCCCAATCATTCACCACTTATGTGTTGCTTTCACAGGACTCTACCTAATACCCCCCCCCCTCCCAAGAAATACAAAAGAATTTTTTCAAAAACGGATGCACCGATTTTTTTCATGTTGATCTCAAAACGATCGCAAGATCAAAAAATCTGGAAGTTGCAAGACTTTTTGGGTACAGTTTCATCGCAGTCCACCAAATTCCAAATTTCAAATTTCCTGACCTTCTTTGTCTTTTCCCTGTCCGACTTTTTATTTTCCCTGATTGTTATACATTTTCCTATTAGGTATAAAAACAAGCTAACACGTACGAGATTGATATTGTCAATACAAACAAAATTATTATTCGCGGAGTATTGAAGTTTTACAAAACGGTTAAATTAAAAAAAAATTCAACGAAATATTTAAATCCTGAAGCCGAAAATATAAATTTGAAAAAAGTTATTTTTCAAATAAAGAAATAAATTTTGAATTAGAAAGAATAATTTTTTAACAAAAAGTTGAATTTTTAACAGAAAAATTAATTTTCTATAAAGTAGTTTCATATAAACCAAATAGTTCAATTTTTGATCAAGACATTGCATTTTCAACCAAGAAGAATTTTATACTAAAAAACAGCATTTTTCAAAAAAAAATTCGGAACCAAAAATTGAATAATTTCAATAATGTCAATAATTTCAATGATTTTAATAATTTCAATCATTTCAATAATTTCAACAATTTCAGTTTTCAATGAATGAATCTTCTTCCCAAAAAATAGATTCTTAACGAAAAACGTAATATGTAGTTGATATTTTCACCAAAAGCAATTAAAATTTTTAAGTCCAATCAATTGGTTAAGTTTAAAGCAAAAAAACTAATTTTTCACGCAAAAAAAATTAAATATTCAACTCAAATATAATAATTTTGTACCAAAATGGTTTAATTTACAACCAAAAAAGGACGAGGTTTAAACAAACCAAATTTTACAAGAAAGCAATGAGTATATAATCAAAGCCACCGTTTTACAACAAATAATAAGAGATATAATCATTTTGTTGTAAAAAAAAGTTAAAAACTCTTTTATATATGGGGGGGGGGGGGTTTGAGCAAGTATTATTTTATCGAGAATTCGCTGACTGCTTGAGGTTTTCCTTTTCATTTCCTGGCTTTCCCTGAACAATTTTAAATTTCCCAAGTTTCCGTAACTTTCCAGCATTCCTTGGCCTGCATCTATATTTATCTCCATAGGATTTCCCAGAGTCTATATAAAAGAGCTTTAGGATTTGTTTATAGAGATTAATTCCTGCTTTGTTTACCACCTGATTACAGAGTACTCGGAAGATATTTATCCCTATGCAACATTCCAGTTAAAGGAAAGCGTACCTGCAGGTGGCGATAGTCGTTGTGACTCTGCTGCCCCACTTCAAACTTTTGTCTATCATGATCCACGGTTATCAGCTGCTGACACACTTCAGTTGCGAGAGGTAATTTAGAATGATTAATCTCACATTATCAGAAAGTGCCTGAAAAAATTTCCGTAGTTGCATGCCCATCCTAAACATCTGAAAACATCATGGAATACAAGTACAATAAAAATGAAATAATCTTCAAATTAAAATATAAATTCATAGAAGAAAGTTTTTGCACTTTTAACTTAAAATTGACTAAGTTGATTTATATTTTTAGAGACAGGGAAAATCTAATAATAGATTGAGAGGAAATTATTAGTGCTGCTTTCTTCCAAATTTCATTATCTGTGGCTGGAATAATCATATATTGAATCTAATCATAGTGGAATGCATGAGTTTCTCAATCTGACATGCAACCACATGTAATAATAATAATCTAATTTCTTTCAAACCGTGGGGTTACCGACTACTGAGTTCACTCTCTAAAGCTGAATCAGCGATAAGTATACCGCTAATTCAAATCAGCGTATATGCGCTGCTAAAACAGCGAAATTTAGCTGCTGATCAGTGATATTTCACTGACTAACAGCTAAATTTCGTTTATTAGCTTATGCTGATTTGAATTAGCATTATAGTTATCGCTGATTTAGAATCTCCTCAATTTTTTTTAATATATCTTGAATTTAAACAAGTTTATCTCAGCGTGAATTATGAAGGTTAGATTCAAATGAAAATTTTAATTCCAAAGACTAAAGAGATACCTGTAAATTTATCAAAAAAATTCTCTCGAATTGTAAATCTGATCGTTAAAGCTGACTAATTGAAAAGTAAAAAAAATGTACCTGATTTAATTCACCATTATTACCAATAAATACTCAGTCAGAAATTCAGTTAAATTCACTTAAAGTCTGCTGAATTCTACAAAAATTTTCCGAATTCATTTGGATACTTCTGCATTTATTTGAACTTCTACCCATTCACTTCAATTCTTCTGTATTCACGTCAATGCTACAGAATTCATTCGAATTCTCGTTTATTTTTTATTGAATTAATTTGAATTACGCTTGCATTCTTTTGTTTTTATTGAATTATTCTGAAAACACTTGCATTCTTTTGAATTTTCGTGAATTCTGCTGAATTTCCTTGCATTTTTTTGTAATTTCCCTAAATTCATCTGGGAGATTTTTTCTGAAGTCAAAAATAAGACTTTCTTGGAACGAGCTAAAACTTGACAAAAATGTAAACCTATTGAAGGGTAGTTTATGAGAATAAATCGTTTATTATTTAAGCAAATATTTATCGAAGGAAAAGTTGAATTTGTGCTATGTGCGGCAAGGTTCTTTTTCGGATGTACTTAACTGCTTTTATATGAGATAAAAAAAATGTTGGTCTGCATGTTTCGGTTTTTAAAAAAATCTTAAGATTTTAATTTCAGAGACCTTGAAGGCAAGAATGTATTTTTTCGAGAAATGAAATTTGGTTCATTCTGTTTTAGGCCCTTTTTCCTACCCTTTTCAATGGACATAAGTGCATATTGAAGAACCTTTTATTTGAAATTCATAAACGAACGTAAAATATTTTGTTCCTCAAAAGATGTACTGACATTTATTTAGGAAGGTCAAATATATGTTTTTAAACCACTCAAAATAACGGTAAAAATACGATTGAAACTTGTGAATAAAATTTTGTATTGATTTTTAAAGAGGAGGCGAGACAATCCTTCAGTAGATAATAAACCTACTGTAAATAATCATTAATCAAAAGCACAAATGCATATAAAATAATTGATTGTGATTTTAATTTATTAATAATGTATTAAAATTTATTTTAAAAAATGAAACTTCAATTCTTTACTTGTTCAAAATGGTTAGAACCATTCCATATACCGCGCGAAAATCCACTATGAAAGCCGCTGGGACATCTGAAAAAGAGCCTCTGCACAAATTTGAAAAATTACAACTTTCGTTAAATTTAGTACAACCTTTCGTTAAATTTTCAACCTTTCGTTAACTGTTTGCTCTTGTAACAAAAAAAAATTCATATAAACTACAGTCTAAAAAAGTACACCTTGCCCAAATTTGATTTCAATCGATTTTTTGGGTGGTTAAATTTGAGAAAAAATGCCCCAGTAATCCTCTTTAATTTTCTTTGAATTTAATTCTATGTTGAGTTATACTTTTCATATACTTGATTTCTATTCAATTTCTTTAAATTCTTCTGAATCCACTTTTACTATATTGAATTTGCTTGCATTCCTTTAAATTCACTGAATTCTAAACTTTGAAACTTTGTAACTTTGAAATTCTAAACTCACTTTAATTTCTTTGAACTCCCTTGGATTCTTTTTAATTCCCTTTAATTCTACTAAATTAAATTTACTTTATTTAATTCCTTGGATTCTTTTGAATTCAGTCTAATTCTATTAAATTGAATTTTGATCAGTTTTTCGGGTTCACTTGTATTTTGGTTAATTTTCTTACATGCTTCTGAATTTAATTGGCGTTTCTTCATTCTTGTATTTCTATTAAATTTTTGCAAATACCCATTAAATTATTTTTAATTCTATCATTATTCTGAATTCTTTGAACTCTTGAACTCGCGCATACTTGAAAATTGCTGTTGGTTTACCCCTTGCTCTTGAATCAAGATTTTTGTTAAAAAAACTTGTAAACTATATTTTACTTTATATTGTTGGTTATATGTCATGCCAGTATCATAAAAGCAAAATATTGTGGAAGTATCTTTGTCATCTTATCATTTGGTTACTAGAATATAACGGGATTAAACTTAGGGAAACCAAGAAGTATTTTCAGCGAGGTCTTCCAGAAAATAATTTATTTAAAAAATAGCAGCACGCTTCGAAACCAGACATATTTTCTTGACGCCATTTCTTAACGTTAACCAATAATCTTGTGAAATGTGTCACTATTTCTTTTCAATAAATCATTGGGTGGAAGATGTCTCTGATAATTAAGTTTTTCCTCATTTTTCCCTGTCATATTTTCTGAAAAGGTTTCTTTTAAAAGCTTCATTCTTTAAATTGAAAGTAGCTGAATGTTAAAAAATATAGTTAAACAACAATTAGGCTTTATGCACATTTAGATGCATGCACAGCACAAAAGTATTGAGAAAAAAATTTCATTGATATTTGATAAATCACAAATTTGAACAACATGGTCAGCTCTCCTGACACAAATGCTCATCAAGATTAAATCAAAAACCTAATGAAGAGTACGTGAAGTCCAGGATTAAATTTTACTTTTAAATTTAATGGATATAAATCGTAGGCATTCGTAATTTCGAGTTCTTTATCGAATATTGAATAATATAATAGAAAACGAATTTAGATTTGAATCAGAGAATAGATAAATCAGGGTTATAAAGTTATTGTCACCTTGATGATAAAAATGGCAACTTGATCCAGGTAATTATTCAGATTCCCGAGTTCCAGTTCCATATATAAATAAATCTGAAAGGATAATACGGGATAGGAAATAGGATATCATTTAGGATATAATAAATAGAACCATTCATCTGGTATCAATATTTGTCTTAATTTTCCCAAAATTTGGAGTTTGGCTACATTTCATATGAATAAAGATGATTTTTAAATGATAGATTTTTTTTAAAAAAAGGAGTACTTCACTGTACGTTGGCTCTATCTGGATTCTGAGACCTGATGATATTCAGGTACGTAAAGTCGTGAATCGATCATTCGTGCCATTTTAAAAATTCTACTGACCTTCATACATAGTTCCAATTATTATTAAACTAGTCCTTCATTGCATAAGTTGAATAGTTCGCTGTTTTTGCGAGTAGAAACAAATTCGACTATGATTTGTTATACATTAGCATTGCAACCAATCATTTCGCGACTGCTGGTCCCTCTTGCTTCCTTTTCGCAAATATTTTCATTTGGCAACAATGAAAAATCTTGAGTTTACGATGATCCAAGCAAAATAAAAAAATGACATGCAAAAAAAATTAACTTCTTAACGTTCAAACTGAACCAGATTTCAGTTCAATTTTGGGGCCAGATGTTAAAGCCACCTATACATTTTTCTCGCTGACCGGCGATGGCCCCTAAAGACATTTCAAACAAGTTTCGAATTTTAATTTTAAAGGGCCCAAGAAGTTGTGAATTTTGCCGCTTTCGAAGAAAGCCCGTAAACCCAGTTTTTAAGAAAACAATTTTTGGTGAATTTTTACCCAAACTCAAGAAGCCTTCTTTATGATGTTCAACGGCTGTTAGAGTGAATAATATATCAACTTTGTTTTTAAACTAAATTTGTAATTTTTACGTGAGTCGTTACATGAATCACGCATTCATATATTTAAGCTAATTGGGAGTCGATAGAATTTTGAGCAAAAAAAAAAAACGTTTAGCAGGAAAGTTTTTCAGAAAAGTAGAGGTGTATATATGTATATATATATATATATATATATATATATGTTTATTAAGGATAAAGTTATTGAAAATAAATCATCATTAGGAAACAACGAAGGTTTTATTTTGGCCGGGTTGTTCATTTTTCGCACCAACTCAACGAACTCAAAGCGTTCACGTGGGAATGCAACTCCCTCGAAAAAAAGTATTATTCATTAGGCTTGGAACTCTATCAGCTACATTTTTTACTTTAAATTATCTTTCTATTGAATCCTTTTTGACTGATAACGCGTAAAAACCCTATCAGTCACAGACAACGTAGGGTTAAAAGAAAGAGTACAAGAAAGCGACTTCACACAATATTATGATGTGTATTGTTTTGTTCGACCTTGATGTTATTTAACATATTTATACCTCCTATGTAAATTATTATAAATTGTTATACCTTCAATTCCGACATGAGCGCGTCGAGTTGATACATATGTGCGAAAAAATGAACCTCGTCACCAAATTAAAACCTTCATAACTTTTTAATGAAAGCATATCTATATCTTTTGAAACAACACCCTTTCCATTATGAAACTACTAGAAATTTCTTGTTGCTCAAAATTCATTTGGCTTTCCATGAGGTTTAAGATATAAATACATGCTTTATGAAATGTCACTGAACATCATAAAGAATATTTCCCAATAAATGAGTCCAAGAATTGTCTGATTTACGGTGAGTTGAAGTTAAGAAAATCGAAAACATTATTTTCTGAAAACGGCAAAACATACAACTTTTTCCAAAGAAGACAAAATACATAATTCAGTTTGCTGTAAGTGTATATAATTTTTAACGGGAAATTTGTAACTTGTTTGAAAAGTGTCCAAAGGCCAACTCCGTTTATCGAGATAAATGCATAGGCTGTTATAAAATCCGGCCACTCAATTTTAATTGTTCATAAAAACCTGAATAAGTCCATACTGAACCTACATTCCGTTTAAAGTGGCCGCCACTTTAACTTGAATCGAAATTTGGTTCATTTTGAACGGGAACAGGTTCTTGTGAGATGTTATTTTTTGCATGGCAATGAAAATTTTTTTGGATTACATTGAACTCAAGGTTTTTTGTGAATTGTTGCTCAATCAGTCATGTCCCGAACGTCCATCATTAAATCCAATGAAATTGAATCATAAAATTCCGTCTGATTGCAGTCGGATTGCAACCGGTACACTATGGTGCGCGGAGGCCGTTCGTCCTCTGCGCCATTGCATAAAACGCACAAGACCAATCAGGGAAAGTCCGAGTCGGAGGAGTACGACACCCTGGGCTCGGACAGCGACACGGAAGTCGGGACCAGCAGCCGAACTGAGTCTTCCAATCACCTCGTCGATTCGCACCTTTCGGCTTCTGTAGCTGCGGCTGACGCGCGTGTTCACAGTACGATAATTATCACTTTTATCGATGTTCAATCTAATTAGCAATCTAATTTTACACACCAGAAACGAGCTTATAGATTAAAAATTATTCAAGAAAGTTGCCATGTGCCTACAAAAAAAATGGTTTCATAGCTTATTAAAAATCTGATCAAGTGGTTCAAATCTCCCCTCTCCTTCTATCACCCCCTCTCTTCTCTCTCCTCTTTTTTACCCTATAATGTTCTATCCGAAACTATCTCATTCGATCATATCTTATCATTCACTCTACTCACCCTTACTTCCGTGAATCTACTTCCTACTCCCCTAACTCTGCCCCACATTTCTCCCTTCCAAACTCATCCCCGTCATTTCCCTTAATTCACTTATTCCCTTTTCCTCTCATACTTTCTAAAACCGCCTACTCCCCCTCCCATACTAGCCTTTATAAGCCCATATCTTCCCCTCTATGCTTTTCATCACTTTATCCTCTTACTTCTCAAACCTCTCCACCTCTACTTCCCCTCCTTTTCCATGTTTTTACTCCCCTTACTTTTTCTTTTTCTACCCTCACTTCATCTCACTCCATCTCACTCCATCTCACTCCTCCGCGCCTTATTTCCATACCCTTAATTTCCTTTTACGAATACTCTCTCCACTTCCCCTTGTTCGCCACCCAACTTATTAAACTTCGCCCCCTATACACCTTCCCCTCTTCCCTCTCTTCTACAAACATCCCTTTCACGTTTCTTACATCCTCTTCTATACCCGCTGTACACTCCCTCCTATACAAACATTCATAAACCCTCATTTACCCCTTTCCTAGTCACTTTGTCTTCTCTCCTTACTTCTCTCCACTTTCACTCATTTCCCTGACCACGACTTCCACAAATTTACATACAGCTCCTCTTCAACTTCCCCTAAAATTCCCATCCTACCCACTCTACTTTCCATTCTCGACCCCCACCTCGATTCTCTCCGTTCCAAACCCAACCCATCACCTTCCTTCGTCACCCCTCTCTACTTACCCTTCCTGACTTCCCTCATGTAATCCTCTATCAGCCCTTCCCTAACCCCTCCTACTTTCCATAACCCTATACTCCTCCTTCCTTCTATTTTCATTCCCATGACTCCTTCCCACATTTGCTTAACTGCCCCTTTCCGTTTACTCTGCTCCCCCCCCCCCCTCACTGTACTTCCTCTCCCGGGAAAAAAGTATTAGGAACGAACGAATGGACGAAACACCGACCAAAACTATGAGGAATTTTGCCCGGGACCACAAAATCTATAACTGTAACAGTAGGATTTAACAAAGAAAATAAAAAAAGAAATGTATAAATTAGAAGTTCAGGTTTAGAAGGCCAGATAGAGAAGAGCTGAACTAATAGAATACATTTTTTTACCTAATTATTAATTAATATTGATGATTCTAAATCTACCTATTGCTAGTTTTAAGAATAACAATAATAATAAATCCTTATTAAGTTACTAACCAAAAAAGAAAGAATTAGTTACTGAAAACAAGTTAAGGGTCATGGTACATTATTTTGCATTTTTTTAGACGATATGAAATCAAATTTTAACATAATGATTGAATAATTCGCAATGTAGTACCTTCAGTATTTTCTCGTATTGTCAATAGCGAAAGGTGTTGTGGATAACATTCAACAAATTTCACTGGTATAGAATTCAGAATCTTAACAATTTAATTTAACGTTATTTACATATTGTCTTACCTAAATCAAACAGGATTAAGATGATTTTTAATAAATAAATTGTTATGAAACACATTTCTTTTATAGTAATCACTGACAAATTGTTTTGCAGACTTCCTGTACCATGGACCAGAATCTAGCACGTCTACAGAACCCTCACCGGTTTTTGAGAGAAAATCGTTTCCTGGAAGGGGACGACCCAAGTATGTATTATGTAAAAATGCAGGTCAAATAATAAATTTTTTACAATAAAAGCAAAGAAATTGTATAAGAATAGAGATTGCAAAATGCCAATTCTTAGTTAAATGCTTAAAAAAGATGTCATGAACCTAATTTTTTATAATTATCTTAAAAAGTGATCCATTTTCTCAGATATTGTTTATTTATTTATTTTATTTCTTAATTTCTCTAATTATACTCCAGGTTTTTAAAATAAATCAATATTTTGGCTTATTTTTAATGTCAAGGAATATTTAATAACCCTTATTTAGATATTTCGTTTTAGTGAAACTTTAACTAAAGAGTATTATGAATTTTATTATTGCCCAATCTTTTTAATTTATTTAATCCAACTATTTATGTGCTTTAAGTGATTGTTCAATTTAAGGAGGATAAAGGGAGACTCACGTGAAAATGCAGATAGATTTTTATCCATGAAATTAGTGTCTGTTAACATTTCAGTCCTTACTAAGAGATCCAAAAATGTTTGCTATTTTAATTGCATATACGTGAGCTGGCGACCGGAGTGGTAGCAGGAGTTAGGGTAGGAGGGATAAGGATAGGGTCACTCGCATATGCAGATGATATAGTGCTGCTAGCAAAGAGCAAAGAGGCTTTAAAGGAGATGATGAAAAGGTTGAGGAGATACTTGGACAAAAATAGGTTAGAGTTAAATGCGGAGAAGTCGAAGGTTATGGTGTTCAGAAAAGAAGGGGGGAGATACAAGGGACGGAAGTGTAAGTGGAAGGGAAAAGCGGTAAATGAGGTGAAAGAGTTTGTATACCTGGGCTTCCTATTTCAGAAGAATGGATGAGTGGATGGTCATATACAAGAGAGAGTGAGAAGGGCAAATCTGGTGATAAGGCAAGTGTGTGGGGGCTGGGAAAGAGGTTGTTTGCAGACGATTTTGTAAGGAGAATGAAATTCTTTGATTCGCTAGTGATGAGTGTCTTATTTTACAGAGTGGCGGTATGAGGGTGGAAGGTAAGTGAGGAGATAAATAGGATACAGGAGAGGCATGTAAAGGAATAACTAACTGGGGTTAGCAAGGAATACGCCGAACTATATTGTCAGGAGGGAGACAGGAAGAACGAGTTTAGGGATTATAACGGGGAGCCGAGCGTGTAAATAATAGGGGAAATTTTTAGAAGAGGGGGTAATTAAGCTGCTTAGGGACTAGAGGTGGGGGAAGGAGAGCAGACATAGGGATGGGAAGATGGAGGTGGAAAGGAAAAGGTATTTTAGAAGGAATGGATTGCAGATGGATGAAGTGAGTAGGATGCATGAGGAAGAAAGGAGGGTGTATGAGTTGGTTAAAAGAAACCGCATGGAGAGCAAGAGGGAAGCAGGGGAGGAGAGAATAAGAGAGTCAAGGTTTAATGGGAACTATGTGTGGATTGTGCCAAGGGAGAGAGCGCAATATTTGTGTGAGAAAGGAGAGCAAGAAAGTCAGGAACTTATAGCGAGAATGAGATACGGATGCACGGAGAGTTATAATAGGTTCTGGCTTTCTGGAGAGAAGAGGATGTGTGAATTGTGCGGAAAGGGGGATTCAAAAGGGTTGGTTAAGATGGAGAAGAAGAGATGGAAGGAGGAAGAGAAATGGAGAAGCAAAGATTGTATATAGGAGAGGAAGTAGATGTAAGAAAATTGTACATCTTACAAATAGTAGATAAGGATTAGGGATTAGCTGCGGAGGCAGAGCCTGGCAAGGCGAGGCAAAGCGAGAAAATAGCGTCTTGCGTGCGAGGCGAGGCAAAGCTAGAAAGGCAAGGTCGGCTTAGAGATAATGTGTGGATGGATGTTAGTTTTTAAAGAGTTGGTTGTCAGAAAATTCTTTAAAAATGGAACTATAAGGTCAATTTTTTAAGACCGGCAAGCTGAAAAGTAAACTTTTATCTATTCTATCGTTGAGTATCAATATTCAAATTCGTCCCTTTTCCTGAAATCTATAAAATGATAATGTTTTTTCAAAAGCACAAGATCTGGTTAACGTATCATTTTATAGATTTCAGGAAGGGGGTGAGTTTGAACATTGGCACTCAACTATAAAAGAAGTTTTTTATAAACAAAATCTCGAAGTTCATCAAACTAAATGCTATTTTAGTCGCTTTAATAGATTTTTGGTATTTGTTTGAAGGTTTTCGTTAAAACGATCACTATGTACATCTAGAAAGGGTACAATTTAATATATTTCAGAAATCAGATTTTTAACAAAATTTTTAAAAGTAAAAAACTATTTTTTTCTACACACGTGCAGTGCGATTTTCTTCTTTGTTGTCTTAAAGTATTTGGAGGCATTCCCATTACACGTACAAAAGAGAAACTGGATTTGCAAGTACCTTTGAGTTGAACCCAATCAAGACTAGCCTTATCTTCCAGGTGTCTTTACACCTTTTTTCGTTACACCCCTGTTTATAAAATATTTGTGAAATTTTAAAACAAATATATTTTTTGCAGGGTGTTACAGTTGGCGCGTTATACCAGCGAGGAGGCCCGGTCAATCTTCGGGATCAACGGGTCTGGGCATTCCAGGCACCAGTCGAGCTCTGTCTTCCGGGAGCACCAGCAGCAGGAGCGTGACGGATCGGGATTGTTCATCCCCAAATTGGATCCACCCTCGGGTTTCTCCGACGCGCATGAATTGAGCGAAGCTGAATGCGACTTGGATCGAGGACGAGGCGGTCAACGAAATCTTCGTGACTTCATTATCGCAGTGTAAATAAAAATGATCGTAAGCGTGTTTTATCGTGAATTATAACTGAATTTATTAAAAAAATTCATTTCGAATTACATCGACGTCAGCATAATTGATACTGAACTGTCAGTATCAACACGCGCAAAGCGCGGAACATACTCGGTCAGCATACGTAACTTCAAAATCTGATATTCGCGCGCCAAAAAGTTGTCTTGTTGATATATCGTATACTTTATAATATATATGTACATTGTTTAATACGAGATTCGTACACTTATGTTTCAAACGATTTTAGAGATTGTTTATATTCTATTTACTTTGTAAAAATACAAAAAACTAATTGCGGTTGGGATATACATTTGGGTTTCTTTATTGCCGTATTTCCTGACATGCCTTCACATCATCCCTATTTTAATACCGTCAAATAGTGTTTTTTAAATTCTCATAAAAAATGCTTCAAAAATTACATTTCAATTTCACATTTATGCTTTTTCTCAGTCAATAACATTAAGCACATTTTCTCGAAATTTCTATGCATAATTACAAAAATCGGACTTTTTTAAAAGCTAATAATTGCATATCAAAATAGATTAATGATAAACTCTGAAATTATCTATCACCTGATTCTAATTAATTTTCTATACAGTGAAACAAACTTCTTACAACTAGTGCACAAATGCGTAATCTAAATCTAATCCTTCAATCGATTTCCTAATCTTAATATCTCAGATTCAATACACAACCGGCGATCTCATATGAGTTATATTAGTTTAAACTTTCAGGAAGCCTTCAAAGAAAGTGAAGTAAGTACTGTTCCCGCTTTTGATATCACCAAAGAAACTGTTACATGATAATTATATAATTTTCACTTTTACTTACAATTAGGTAACAGCTGTGATTTGTGTAACAAAATATATGCTCATCATATAACATGTTACTTGTCTTGATACCAGAAATATATATAATTTATATACTACCGTATGATTATTAAATAAATAAAGTAGGTTATTCACATCAGCTCCTAATTGGTGGTGGAAGTTTGCAGATGGCGTTGTGTACTGGCATAGCAGCCCAACCAGCAAGAGCAATTCCTATGGAATCTGCAAGGGATGCTATTCCCATAGAAGCCTCGCGTTCCCCTGATGGAAGCTAAAAATATGGTTATTTTAATTTCAAGTATATAATTTAATTTAAATTTTGCAACCATTGCATCAATAATTATTGATAAAATGGTGTAATAATAATTATTATTAAAATAATAATAATATTTTAAACAAATTTAATTCCATTGATAAATTACTAATTTTTGTAAACACTTTTTTTTTTAAGTGGGAAGGGAGATCTGGAAGTCACATCCTAGCTCTTTTCCAGGGGGAAAAGTTTCCAATAATTCCTATTTTTGGAAACCAGATTAATTATTTTTCGAATTGACCTTGAAAATATAGTTTATGAATATTTACATCTTCATTTTCGGAATGAGCACTTCTAGATAGCAATAGTTCTGGTTCTACAAGACAAGCAGCAGAATCTCTAAACAACGAAATATGTTGTTTTTTTAGAGGAAATAAGGTGAAAAGTATCTTTGGGATTTGAGAAACAAGAAACATTTAAAAAACTTGCGAATAATTAAATCTTTACATATTAGCAAAACATTTCTAAATATTGAAAGCAAATGAGACAGGTGGGGTTTTATAAAAAATTTGCTGTATTTTTTTCTTTGAACTTTGAAAATAGGAAAAAAAGATTTTCTGAAAAGTGCACTTTTTTATTTTTTACTAATTTCCATCTAAGAGAAACATTACATGAGCTTTACGTGGGCTAAGCGCTTTTTTAGACCATGACTTTTTTTCTGAAAATGTAATTTGCTATTAGGATGACTTCCATATAGAAGACTATATTTAACACAGAAAAAACAATAAAAGTTTAGGTTTTTTTTGTAAATTTCAACTTTCTTTACTTTAAAAAAATCATCATTACTATACTTTCATTTTGTACATTTTTAAAATTTGCCAGCATTCGTGATTTGTGAAAACTAGGTGTAAAAATTCAAATAATATTCGAAAATAAGATTTTTCGCCAAACTACATATATTGTCGGTGAGACAGTTTACGACTTGAAAAATATACTATATCTTATTTGAAATGGATCCGATGCATGTAAAAATACCAATTATGCAATTTTTTAATTGTTGTATCAGGAAAAAATTACAGAGAATGTTTTTGTACACTTTTTTCTTACTGCGAATAAGCAAAACAAATTTTTTTTTTAAATCCTAATAAATGTATCATTCTGTGAAAATGATGGAAACGAACCATTTGTTTCACTATGCGTATTTTTCCATTTATTGACAAAAAAATTATTTTCGTTTCTTTCTTAAGTGAGCAATGAATTGTAAACTGAAATATTATATATATTTACAAAAACCAAATAATAAGTTTAAACGGGTACGGTTACAAATTGATGTTGAAATTTGAAAACTCTAATCCTGTGACCTAATTTAATTTTTAGAAATGAACATTTAAAATTGAAATATTAGAGTCCCGAGTTAAAAATTGTACATTATACTTCACAACATTAAATCTGTTGAATTGAAAGCCAAAGTCTCCAAGCTTCTTTATCGTAAAACAAATTTCTGCTATTGTTTTTGTAATTCAACAACCTTGGTTAAAATTATGATTTGGAAACAATGATATTGTGTACATAAGCTATCTCGTTAGGATGTGATATGTGACATGTACTTGACTCTTAACAGAATTTTATAAAATACAGTTTCTCTTATACCACTTAATTACACAATTTAAACATCAAATAGAAAAAAAACCTTATTTAATTTCATTATTTAATGTGCAATGAATTCTAAAATCTAGAATTAAACAAGAAATAAAAATTTACTTTTTGTTATTTGAATAAATAAATATATATTCATATATTACCAATAAAACTTTAAAAATTAAATTTGTTTACCTCTTTTGCCATTCTGTAGAAAGTATTAACATAGGCTCCACCGCCAAGAAGTCCTTCCCACAAAACCAGTGCAAAAATAATCCAGATGTTGGGAACGTAGTAAAATAATGTTTCGCAAAGTAGTATTATGACATTTATGAACTGAAAGAAGAAAAATTGACAGTGATATATTTTTTTATTAATTTTTTATTGATAAATCGCTCAATATCTTGGTTGAGCAGAGCAACGGTGAAGAAAACTTCAATTAACTTCGATTAATCTTATCAGATTTCATATTTCTACATCAGAGGCTGAATTTCGCAAATTTCTAACAGAAATTTCAAAAGTTCTTGTCGAGCAATACATGTTTTAATTAAAAAACATCTTTTTTAAAATAGATCAAAAATGAGTTTTTCCTGAATATCGCCAGTCATAATACGGAAGTATAAAAGTCTTTATTAATTTCAATTCTGAATGTCATTGTAATTAAAATTAGAATGCTGATTATAAATAGTGAATCATCGTGATAAGTATTAAATTACTACTTTATACTTAAAAAAACAAAATCCTTGTTTATTCAGTCCTCATACATTTTACTAAAAATATTCTTTACTTACTTGTAATACTGACATAATCCAAATTTGGTCAATAGTAAACAATACTGCGGAGGACCTTGATATAAAGACACCGATTTGATAGTCGACTTGAAGCCAGCGATACTGAGCATCATGTGGTAACCAAATTTTTTCAAATTGGATTAGCTCAAGCTAATAACATTAGTCAATTATAACACAAATTATTATATGATGAAAAATATAATCTTAGAGATATAAAAACATAATTTTTAAATAAAAATAAAAATTACCAATCCTTGGTTGATAAAGTATTCGAAGAAGTAAACTAAGCCCAGAGGAATCATGAATTTCATAAGTTTAGGAAGCAACTTCATCTTTTCAGAGAATTTTTGTTCCGGAACTTTAATCATTTGTTCCTGACTTCCAATTTCACTTTGGAATGGCATCATAGGTTGAGTTGGATGAACTAAAATAAGCCAAAATGCGATGGCTTCTAATACCGGTACGATAAGCATCAATAAAAGTGTGTTTCTTGTGCTCAGCCATATTTTCAAACCAGCATAAGAAATTGCACCAAATATTCCTGCTCCTCCGGTTCCAGATGACCAAGTAGAAATGACATGTCTTTGAGCGAAAAATTAATAATTAATTTTTTTTTAATTATTAAAAATATTTTTATCATCAGAGAACTTACTTGTTAAATCTATTGCTGTAACTCAGTAAAGTAGTCTCCCCTACTCCAGATGAAATTGAAGTTAAAACCACACCCAAAATGAGAATTAAACTTGAATTACCCAGTGCCACTAGCAAAAGTCCTGCAGCTGAAAGGAATATACAGCCAGCCACCCGTGCACTGGAACATTATAAATATATTTTAAAATTTAGAATCCAAATTAGGAATACGACATCACCTATCAATGAAAATGAATATGAAATGGATAATCACTAAAAAGTCAATCCGAAATAAAATATACCATAAATCGTTTGAGTGAAAGCTCACTTTCATCATTTCAAAATTGCTTATTCAAAACTCTAGTAACATGATCTGACTTGTAATTTTCCTGTATATAAATTTTGTTGGAACAGCTATCAACTATCAGTCTGATCAAATTATGGGACGTTATTTTTTTAGAGATCTTTCCCTGTTTCAAATAATATTCTTCCACTGGTTAGATTATTTTTTGATTTGACATTTTTTATCCAGTAAATTTATAAATATATATCCAAATTTGTCAAAAAATTTAACATTCTCGAACGTCTCTCTATTGGAAGTTAAAATCAGGAAATTATTGTTAGATAATCCTCACTTTTTAGATGGTTGGCCTTTTTCAATGTTGACCTGTAAGCTCATCATATCTCAGAACTCGAGGAAACAGCTTTATTATAACAGAATTATTCTAGATAAATTTATTTTAAACAAATCTAAGAAAATGTATCTAAAATAGCTTTTATTCTACACAAACAAATGTTTTTCTTAATAATTTAGTGAAATAGACTGGGCGATTTACCTTTGAGAGCTTGTATAAGCTTATCTTACACAGTTACTTCCATAGTAACCAGCAACTCGTAAAAATCTTCCACAAAATCATCTAATCATCGAATTATACCTGACAAATAAATTTATCGAGCAATGGATAATGTTTAAAATATGAATAAAAAAACATTAGAATTTTCTCTTCAATTCAGGGAGGCTCTATTTACAATTATTCGAAAATTATTTTGCTTGCAACTTTTCAACTAGATTTTAGAGCTTCTCTAAACTGAATTCTAATCTTGTGATCTTAATGAAAATAGAATAAAGTGGCATGATATATGTATTGTTTAAACTTTTAGTAATTTTTTGCATACTTACTGTACGTAAAATGGTATAAATGGAAATACAAATTTCACAGCCAGACATGGTAAAATATCAGCCAAAAGTATGGCTCCCGTAGAAATAGGATTGCATATTCTAATGTGTTCTCCACTTGTGTTATTATGCACATTTTCGTCAACATTTGGATCAGTTTTATCCTCCTAGAAAACAAGAATTTGGCAATTGGTAGATATTTGAAGCTATTAATATTAAGCTATCTCCAATCTAAATATGACACTAATTACGAAAGTCGCGCTAACGATGTATGTGTATTTTATTCCACTTATCAATCACAAATATCTAACAGCACTAATTAAGACAAAATGCATATAATTACACTATTATTGTCTCGAGTAAATTATCATTTATAAGTGACATCTCCTCTTTTATTGAACTTAAACTACTATTAATTACTCAGGGTCTCTACAAAAACTTTCCATTTCAAAATTGTCTGTCTTTTCCTTGGCCATTTTTTTTATTTTCCCTGTCCGTTTTAAATTGTTCTTTTAGGTATAAAAACAACCTTGTACCTACGAGATCAATTATATCAATGCAAAAACATTTTTCCTTCAAAATTTATTTTAAACGCTTTTAATGCCAATAGTCATATATCATACAGAATTTAAATAGTATTCGTCCATAAAATTCCGTTTAAATTTTTAACGAAATAGTTTAATTTTCAACCAAAATGATGAAACTACGTGAAAAAAAAATTAATCTCTATGAAAACTGGAATAACTAATATTTCCACTAAAAATTATTTTCATTTTCAATGACTTTTAAACAAAAAGAGGAATTTTCAACAAAAGAGTTAAATTTCCAGACAATAAAGATAAGAATCTCATTTAAAATGTCGAATATTAAAGGCAAAATAAAATTTTCTTGCAAAACAGATGAGTTTTTAACCGAAAAAAGTGGATTTTTAATACAAAAATTTAATTGCCGACCCAAAATAATTGAATATACAAACCAAAAAAGATGAGTTTTAAACCAAATAAACATATTTTCAACTAAAAAAACCTTATTTTACATGCAAGAATGGAATGAGATTTTCAGTTAAAAACTTAATTTTTATATAAAGGAAAACCAATTCTAAAGAAAATAGGTAAATTTTATACCAAAGAAATAAATCTTTATCTAAACTAAAGAATCTTTAAAAAAAAATGAATTTTTAATCCGCAAATGTATTTTCTATCAAAAATATCATTTTCCAAGAAAATACATGAATTTTATAATACGAAAATTGTTCAGCCAATAATAGAATATTTAAAGTGTTGGTAAAATAAATGTTCAACCAAAAAAACGAATTTTCAACAAAATATTTAAATATTTGATGAAAGAAACAAAGTTTTAACAAAAAATAAAATAGTTAAATTTTTAGTAAAAAAATTAATTTTCAAGCAAATAAAATACATTTTTAACGAAATAGTTCTATTTTAAACCAAGCAGATCATTTTTTAATCAAGAAGATTTAATCTCGATCAAAAAGATCAATTTTTCACAAATAATAGCATAGTTCAATTTTCAGTTAAAGGCGTGAATTTTTAATTGGGGCGATGTATGTTTAACTAAAAAATGAATTATTAACTAAATAGTTTAGCTTTCAACAAAACAAAACAAATAATTTTCCATCAAAAGAGACAAAATTTCAACAAAATTAATAAATTTTAAAAAACTAAACATTTATAAATAAAAAAGAATTTCCAAAAAATGATAGAAAAATAAAGTCTGAACTTAAAGTAAAAACCAATTTTTAGCAAAACAGTAAGCGTTTCTAACGAAACAAGTGGATTTTTAAGACATACATTTAATTTCCGACCAAAAATAATTGAATTTACAAACCAAAAAAGATGAGTTTTGAGCCCAAAAAAACACATTTTCAACTTAAAGGAACCTTAGTTTACATGAAAAAATGAAATGAGATTTTCAGTTAAAAAACTTAATTTTTATTTAAAAGAAAACCAATTCTAAAGAAAATAGGTAAATTTTCTACCAAATAAAAAAATCTTTAATTAAAATTAAGAAACTTTAACCAAAAAAATGAACTTTTAATCCGAAAATGTATTTTCTACCAGAAATATAAGTTTCTAACAAAATAAATGAATTTGATACTAAAAAAATGGTTTAACCACAAAAAAGGAGTTTTCAACAAAATATTTAAATCTTTGATCCAACAAAACAAAGTTTTACCAAAAAATAAAATAGTTCAATTTTTAGTAAAAGAATTAATTTTCAACAAAACAAAATACATTTTCAACAACATACTTCTATTTTAAACCAAGCAGATCATTATTTAATCAAAAAGATTTAATCTCTATCAAAAAGATAAATTTTTCACAAATAATAGCATAGTTAAATTTTCAGTTAAAGGCGTGAATTTTTAATTGGGATGATAAAAGTTTAATTAAAAAATAAAATAATAACTAAATAGTTGAGCTTTCAACAAAACAAAACATTTAATTTTCCATCAAAAGAGACGACAAAATTTCAACAAAATACATAAATTTTAAAAAGCTATAAATTTTTAAACAAAAAAGAATTTTTAAAAAATGCTAGAAAAATAAAGTCTGAACTAAAAGTAAAAACCAATTTTTAGAAAAACATTTAGAGTTTCTAACGAAAAAAGTGGATTTTTAAGACAAAAATCTAATTTCCGACCCAAAATAATTAAATTTACAAACCAAAAAATATGAGTTTTGAACAAAAAAAAACACATTTTCAACTTAAAAAAACCTTAGTTTACATGTAAAAATGGAATGAGTTTTTCAGTTAAGAAACTTAATTTTCATTTAAAGGGAAACCAATTCTAAAGAAAATAGGTAAATTTTCTACCAAAGAAATAAATCTTTAACTAAAATAAAGAAACTTTAACAACAAAAAATGCATTTTAAATCAGAAAATGCATTTTCTACCAGAAATATCATTTTCCAACATAATACATGAATTTTATACTAAAAAAATTGTTTAACCAAAAAAAAAGGAATTTTCAACAAAAGATTTAAATCCTTGATCAAAGAAACAAAGTTTTAACAAAAAATAAAATAGTTGAATTTTCAGTAAAAAAAATTAATTTTCAAGCAAATAAAATACATTTTCAACGAAAAAGTTCTATTTTAAACCAAGCAGATCATTTTTTAACCATGAAGATTCAATCTTTAACAGAAAGATCAATTTTTCACAAATAATAGCATAGTTCAATTTTCAGTTAAAGGCGTGAATTTTTAATTGGGACGATGAATGTTCAACTAAAAAATGAATTAATAACTGAATAGTTGAGCTTTTAACAAAACAAAACAAATAGTTTTCCATCAAAACAGACAAAATTTCAACAAAATACATAAATTAAAAAAAAAACAATAAATTTTTAAACAAAAAATGATTTCCAAAAAATGCTAGAAAAATAAAGTCTGAATTAAAAGTAAAAACCAATATCTAGCAAAACAGTGAGATTTTCTACCGAAAAAAAGAAATTTTCACCCCAAATAATAGTTCATATTTCAATAAAAGAGTGTAACTTTCAACTAAGATGATTAAATTTCCATAAAAAAATGTGAATTTTCCACAAAAAGTGGAATAGTTAAATTTTCAGTCAAAGAAATTAATTCTTTGACGAAGATGATGAATAATCAAGAACAAAAAAATGAATATAATATAAATAAATTTTCAACCAAAAAAACGAATTTTCAACCAAAGCGATTAAGTTTCTACTAACGAGATTACTTTTCTACTGGATTTTTACCAAATGAAATAAATTTTTCAGAAAATAGTTACTATTTCAAACGAGCAGATTTCACAACCAAGAAATCATACTTCTATAAAAAAAGATCAATTTTTGATAAAGAAATGGAATAGTTGAATTTTCAGTAAAAAAAATTATTTTCCAATTTAAAATACTAACTTTCAACATATAAATTAATTTATCACAAAACTGATGAATTTTCAATAAAATAAATTAAGTTTTACCCAATTCTTTGAAATCTTAAAATGAATTTCTAACATAATATAGCTAGTTTGTCAACACATAATATGAATGAGTCACCAAGAAGATTAATATTTCATCAAACGATATGACTTTTGGAAATAGTTCAATTTTGAAAACAAAAAAATTGTTCACCAGAATGATGAATCTTCAACTAAAAAGATGTTTTTGACAAAATAGTTTCACTTTCACAAACAATGTAATAGGTGATATTTCAAAAAAACAATATTTCAAAAAGTCGAATTTTTGACAAAAAAGTTCAGCTTAACTTCATCGAAAATTGCCTGATTTCCTGAAATTTCATGAGCTGTAGCAACCGTGTTACTGAAAAAAATTTTTTCTTTTTGGCTTTTTATAAAATTAATAATATAGAATAATACTGAATAATAAGGAAATGAAAGAAGAAGTTCAAGAAAGTTCAGTTAGGCTATCTCATAATAAGGCTATTGTGAAGATTACAATAATCAAATGGATGAATACGATGAAAAACCTAAGTTTGGTTCAATATTCTTTTCATTTTTGTTATGATTATACTTCGGCAAGCTGTTGCTACATGCATTCTTAATCAGCTGAAGGTCGTAGCTATTATTACAGTCTGCGCAGACATGTGTAAAAGATAAGAGAATAAAATACTGTACTGTTTCCATGGGAATTCTTGCATTTCATTAAGATATAAGTACAATAACCTGGTTGGATGTAATTTTTCAAGTAATTGAATCATTGAAGAGTATTAATTATTATACCTTATCTCATCGTTAGTAATATGGCAACAGTAACTAGATACATTAGTTTCATTAGAGAGAATATTTACGAAATTCTTTTAATAATCTGAGACAATTTAAGTGTAAGAACATAAAAGAAAAATGTCATAAAAAGTTAATCTGGGTTTCCATGCTTATTTCTGACCCTGATAAGAAGGATATAGAAAATAAGTAAGGCTAAAATGGAAGGATAGCGAATAAATATACAGGAAATGAACACAAATGTGGATTGTGGCAGGATAAACGTTTTGATTAAGAAAGAAGGTTTTTTTACCTCATGACACATTTAAGAGATGCTTTTACAATTAAATAAGTTTGATTAATTATTAAATTAAGTGATTCTAATTTCAAAGATTGTCTAGAACAAGATAAAAAATAATCTACTAGATTTAACCGCGAATGTCTGGTTGGTAATGGCTTATATTGCAGAGCATTATGCAAGTCTTACATCTGCGAAATTGTAAAATTTGCTCTTGACCCGATCATTGTGGTAACAACCGGAACTCTTGATGAATACTAACAATCTTCCTGCAAGGCTAAAAAGAAACTTTGGAGTATGTATAACGAGGAAATTCAATGACCTGCTGAGAAACGTTGACATTGAGTCGACTTGAAGGACTAACAAATGTAATAAAATACGTGAGATATGAACAGATTAATAATGCATTTTCTAGGAATGTTTGAATATTTAACTGTATGAAATGAATATACTCTAAAATTTTTATTTTTCTCGTGGTTTTTTATCTCTTAATGAAATGTTATAGAAAAAATTTAGTTCATGATATACATTGTAAAAATGTAAGCTTATAATTGCACTAAAACAACAATGTTGATAAAATAATAAAAAGTGTATATTGTTGCGGTCAGAAATTAATTACAGTGTTATATAATATTATTCGAATACTTTTTTATCTGAAATTAGATTAAAATATTGTATAGAAGGAAATTAAAAAAACATCAGCCACTTGTGTGAAAAAAGTGGCATGAAATTTATTTTCAATTTGTAGAGGTAAACAATAAAGTTCATGATTTTTTAAGGAACCAGTAATACTTATCAGAAAAATTAAAGGTATTTACATTCTTTAGAACTGATTCAGTGTTTTTAAAATTGTAGCAAACTGCGTCTTGTAGAAATAAATAAATATATCTTTAAGTATGTGACAGAAAATAATTTTACATCGTGATTTTTTTTTTGCAATTTCAATTATAAGTACACGTAACCAGTTTCTATTTCTCAAAAATGGTAATAATTTTAATAATTTATATTACAAGGAAATTTAAATTATTTCGCTATCAGTAATCGATTGCTGCATTTTCAAGATCGTAGTTTGATAATCGCAGTTGTTTTACTACTTTTTTTGTTGTTCAAAGTCTGGAAGTGAAAGCTAAATATTATTTTTATCTAAATAATACAGAACAGTGAGATTAGCAACCATAATGTTTGCATAATGATTTTACGTATTTTGTATCATTGCTTAAGAATTTGTTTAAAGTTGAAAATAATTTGGACTTGAAAAACAATGTCAATAGAGTGAAGTACGCAATAATGTACAACTGTATAGTATTTTATCAGCAGCGAAAAGAGTAAAGTTAATGAAACTGTTTTCTTAAGCACCATAAAGTGGAATTTTCCCATATCTTAGTTATAGTTTGAGATAAAAATTAATTCTACAAAGTGGTACGTACTTGAACTCATTTCAAAAGTGAAAAACAGAGTTTTTAAACCATATAACATCATTTCTAAAAAACAATAACTAAATAATTTGTAGAAGAAAAATATTTTCAGTTATCTTTACAGGAAGCCCTAATAACACTTACAATAATCGGCTCATTTAAAAATTACAAATAATTATAGGGAAAAAAAGAAATGGTATAAATATTGCACTATTTTCTATTATATACCTGACAATTTTAAATAATTTCGACTCGTCATTTTTATATTATCAATATTAGTAAGGAAATTAATTATCTTATTATCGTATTTATTGAAGAAATATAAGTAGAATTTTTGTTTAATTTAAAATTTAACAAACGGAAATCGATTTATCTCAAAAAAATCACCCCGAAAATGAATAATTCAATTCTTTAACAAAATATTATTCAATGGAACTAAAGTGAAATACATCTAGCTTTTTTTACTAGTTTTTACTGGAAAAATAATATTATTTCGTGAATAACACATACTCAAATAAAAATGTATCTCGATAAAAACATCGTTTCCTTGTTTGTTTTGTTATGAACTAAGTGAACATGTTTTTCATAAACAGAATTATTTTGAAACAAGATTAGATGAAGATTGACACAAAAAAAAATGTTCGATGGAAAAATATTATTTTTGTGACGACTCAAAATCCTCTTAACATAGAATTTTATGAGGAAATTCCATTTATGTCACAAAGCATCTTTTTATACAAAAGGATATTTCTCTGAGTGACAAAAATAATTATTTGTATTACAACGATATTATAGAAAAATTAATTCGAATAAACTATTTTAAGACTTCTCTGTATAAAATAATATAATTATAATAATTTATAATAATTGTCTTTTCAAAATGAGATTAGTGTTACGGGGACGCACTTAACGCGCATAATATTGCAATATTCATCATCACATTGAAGCATTTTATATAAAAATTTATTTTCCTTTAGTCTTAGGGTCGATGGTTTGAAAAAAATTTGATTCAAATTACTCAAAATTACTTAAATTTGAAAAATTATAAAAGGTAATGATAACTGAAACTTTAGCCAAATTTAACTATAATTTGAAGTAGAAAAGATTATTGAATATTTAATCAGAAGCTTTTTCATCTACAAATTAGTTAAATTGCCCCAGAACGAGTGATCAGAAGGTTATTAAATTTTTCGTTGAATTAGACCTATTTTAAATAATTTGGCTTTTTATTTTGGCCTTTCTCTCGCCATAATTTAATAGTCACAAGGAAAAATTCTATATTCTGGACGGCATTATGTCAGTTCAAAGTTAATATTAAATTATGGAACAATATACGGTTTCGATAATGATTTTCAAACGATTTCCATTTTTTTTAATTCCAGCTATATAAAAACTCAAGAGAATCGACAATGGACCCAGATTGTCAGGAGCTGAAGGGCTGAAGTACATAACTGGATAACGCACAAAATCGGATATTTTCAGGAGCGAAAAATTATTCTTTAAAATCAACATCGCCATTGAAAGATCAAACAAAACTCTACTCTTGAACTTACATGTTTTTTAAATAAACAAAAAAGCGTGATCAGAAAAATTATCCGGTTCCGAGAAATAGTATACGGAAGTTGACAATCTCAAATTTACAGACACATAAAATGTGAACCTGCTTGACTGCGGATCGCGATAAAAAGTGCAATGTTCAGTTTAAACACAAAATAAAAACTTCCGAGATATTGAGTTTTTTATTTCGAAGAAAATGAGGTTAATCTGTGAAAGTTAAGTTTGGATATATGTAGAAAATTTATTTTTTACTTTGAAAACAAAATAAAAACTTTTTTCTCGACATATAAAGATGCTGAATAAAAATAAAACAGATAATCCAAAAAAATGTTCTTTTTGGAGAAAATAAGGATTTCATGTAACGATCATGCACTGTTGTCATAGGATTGTTTGCTAAAATGTCCATAGAAAAAGTACATTTTTATTTTATAAATAAACTACAATTATTTCAATAAATATAATTTCTAATGGCAATGCAAGAACTTGAGTGAGGAAAAATTAAAAAAAAAAAATTTTGTAGAAAATTAAGATCTTAGGTTAGAGTTTCATTTTCATTACATACATTACATACATACATTTCATGTATTTCGGTCCTGAATAAGGTTTCAAATAGCTGTATTTAGGAACTATTTATTTGGAAAAAAATTATTTTATTATTTTACTGTATTGGAAAGCTTTTGTAAATGATCAGGAATAGGTTGCCAAGCAGAAAAAAGAAATAAAAATATGTTCGAAAACAATACTTTAATAAAATAAAATTTTTTTAAATGTGGTAAAAAATTAATAAATCTTTTTCTATGATTTGCTATAATTAAAGAAATTACATAACCTAAATTCGATAGTTCTATTATTTTCAATTAAATACCAGAAAACAATAAGCATAATAACCTATAAAACAGTACACAATCATATTTCACGTATATTGATATTTATTACCTACTTTACGAATTTTGAACGTTTGTCACCTTATTCACCTTTTTTAAAAATGTGAACCTTTTTTGTACGAGACGAATTTTGCCTGTTTAATAAAAAATCTGGTTGACAAAGTTATGAATATTTAAATTTTATAAAATATGACGCAGAATAGCAATAATGCTTGTCAATATTTAAAGTGCGGCATTGTTTGAAACTAATAAAGTAATTTAAGTTTCTTGTTTTGCATCAGAGAAAACTGTTAAGTTTTCCAAAATTTCATAATTCACAAAAAGGTAAAAAAAATTTTTTTATTAAAAATGGATTAAAGCCCCTAGCAGTTTTCTATTCTTAATTTGTGCTTCAGGATTCTAAAAATAACTCTCGTGGCACTGTTTTCGAACGCGTTATGTCCCAAATTTTTACTAAGTAATGAATACAAACGGTTAGAATAGTCTTTTTTCAGTAACAAAATAAAATGCAGTCGTAAAAAAGAAGCTTATTAAATTTCTTGCCCTGAAAGTTTGTTTTCGATGATAATCAAAAACACATTTTCAACTTATACTTAATTCGTTTTAAATTGTAATTTTATTATTCTTTGACAAAAATATCTTATCGACCATATAATTGCATCATAAAATCGTATCATTTGAAAAAATAAAGTTAAATAACATCATCAGGAGACAGACAAGCGACAACTTTTTATATTAATCTACGTCTTAAGCTTACGAAGTTAAAATACTCATAACTTCATCAAAACGGAACTAGAAATAGAAATCCGGATTTAGATATTATATAACACAGTAGGAATATTTCGGATTTGATCACCATATAACCTATACAATGTATGATGTGTTTAATAAATAATAAGTTCATACGCATTCTTTCCATGTTTATTTAACTTGTAAAATTTTTTCTTCGTCAACCATTGCAAAAAAATTACCTTTTCACCTTTCTTTATTTTATTTTTATTATTTTTCAAAATAGAATACTGACCTAATTTTAATTTTTGAAAAAAAATTTTCTAACACAACGTGTATTTGATTTTTAAAGTATTTTGTATGATAACCGCCCATTTTTGACAAAAATGTTGGGTGCTGTACACAACTAGTTTTTTACAGCAAACCTTCAACTATTAATGAAACAAAACTAATCGTTTTGATATGTATCTTATCATGAAAACAAACAGTAATAATTTAATATTGGCAATCCGAAAAAAGCACATTTAAAACAGGACGTGAAACTTTAAAAAAATGTTCAACAAGGTGACTTTGTTTATAAGTTTCTTTATAAAAATCTCAAAATTATCTTGAAATGGCTTATTCTACCATCACACCCATTGCCTAACAAAGGACGTGTAAAAAAAAAACAAAATTGGCTTGAACTGGGCATTTGCTTATAAAACTTGAATTTTGGATGAAATGCCAGTATAGTTTAAAAAAATATTATTAGCAAACTGAACAAAGTTTTAAAAATACATTTAACTCAAAAAATGCTCAAGCTGCACATTTGTTTACAAAATTCATTTATACCAATAATAAATGCATTATTTTTAATATTTGTATATTAATTCAAATGTTACTTAAAACGAAAAACACCTGATAAACATCCAAAATCATTGAAAAAAAAAACAGGTACAATTGCTTAAAATAATACAATTGTTAATAAAAAATGACTCATTGATAAACAACTGTCAAATTATGCTTCGCAAATGTTTATTTATCGATGGCACATTAATATCAATTATTTTGAATTAATTACGTGCTAGGAGGGCAACAATATTTTTAATTTTACATTTGTTTTCATTTTTGCCCACTGTTCGTCGGTAGTGAATTTTTCTAATATTCTATTCTTTATCATTTTTCCTCTTTTCCAACTTTGTAAAATAAAATATACTTACGGAAAAACCTTTTGTGAGAATATCATGAGCAGCACTCAGCATAACAACGTATCCGTAATTATTACACAATCCCAGCAGCCAGAATGCCAATAAATCTCTCCATCTGGCTGTCTTCTTTAGCCTATCTTCCTCATCAATTCTCTGTTTTTCTTCCGTCACAGTCACCACACCCTTCGTCATTTTCAGTTCCAAAAAACCTCAGTCCAATCTGAAAGATCACCAGACACTTTTGTTCTGTTTTTCCGTTTTATCCTATTATTCAAAACCCTCCTTTCAAATTTTGCGCATAAGCTACACTCGTATTCACTTACGCGATAACAGTCTACTGATAAAAAAGAAGTCCCACTAAATGTGCAAAACCATCGGTGCACGAGTATTTGTATAATCACCAGGAAAGTTTCTTCATTCTCGTTTACTCGATCCTTAAGTCTAAATAAGCGCTATGCTTTGCTTAAATATCACGAATTTAATTATTCTCGACTTAATGTTTACTAATGTTGTCACTTCTGCCTGCAAACAATCTTTTTATTCTTCCCCATTTGCTTCTCTTTTTTACAAAAAGAGTGAGAGGGGACGGAACAAGAGACGTTGTTTCGGTTCGAAGCTAAAATACAAATAAACGTGAAAACTCAAAATATTGCTTGGAGACAATGCTGAGGACGCTAATGGATCAATGTATAGTACTGTCATTCGAGTCACCAGTGAACGTGTTACTGAGGTCTTTCGCTTTGCTTTGCTCTAATCACCTGAAAAGTTCTGTTCCCTGGGGTCGGAAAGCTGAAAGTGCCCTTGAACGAAATAGATAAATGTGCGTAGAATGCAGACGCGATGTGGTAACCGGAGGCACGACTGAAGACACAATCGACGGTGATGACTTTAGCGATATCTGCGAATGAACGCGAGACCCGAAGACACGTGCTTTTTACTCCAGTCGTATGTAAAACAGACACATGGACGCTTTGATTGATATTTGCATGTGTTTCAAATGTAGATATCGCGCTTTTCAACATTCAAGATATCTCACAGTTGGAATAGCCT
Source organism: Druon quercuslanigerum (assembly GCA_010014905.2). Classification (NCBI taxonomy): domain Eukaryota; kingdom Metazoa; phylum Arthropoda; class Insecta; order Hymenoptera; family Cynipidae; genus Druon; species Druon quercuslanigerum. Next base: position 3,556,696 of record JAAAKG020000017.1, read on the forward strand.
TATGTGATTATGCTTAAAAAGAATTAACAAAGGTCAGGAATCAATTAAAGGCTCCCGGGGCATCAGGATTTGCTCAAAAACGATGTCAAACTACTGGGGGTGTGGGTTTTTTTTGAAAATTTGTGAGGGAGGGGAGGGGTTTACACATAACCTGACATCAGACATGGAGGGAGGAGTCTGTATTAGCTTCACAAAGTGTCACACAGGAGGGGGGTCGAAAAGTCTTGTAATACGTTACGCTTCTCTGACAAAAACTATGTTAATCCGGGCAGTGCCCATTTCATCGCTGCCTATCTGTTCGAGTTACCCTCTCCACTCCGCTACCCCTTACGTCGCTCAGTGAGCCAGAGCGCTCTGCCAAGCCTTGCCAGCGGGGAGGGGGGGGGGTCTTTTGTGATAATGAGGAATAAAATACCAAACATAAAATTTTTAAATTTTGAACTCAGCAAATTAATAATATTATATTTGGAATCTACGACCTTCAGCGATTCCAACGATATGTCAATTGCAATCAAAAGAAGAAAATTAGAACAAGTTGACGCTGATTTTAGTTTATGTTTTGATACTGGTTAGCATCATGGAATTTTCGGTAGTACAGTTGAAAATGCAAAAGTTGTTTTGTAGAAAAATCATCTGTTAACAATTCAACTGTTAAATTAATATTTAATTAAATAATAAACTATAATCATTGATTCATATTTATATGAATTGTTTAAATTGGTAGCCTCATATTATCATTTGCAGTAGACTTCGCACGCATCCAAAGTAGAAAATGAATTTGCCATTATTTACAATTAATTATTGACTTATTCTAATTTTCATCTTTTGATTGCAAGCGACATATCTTTGGAATCGCTGAAGGGCGTACATTCTAAATATAATATTTTTAATTTGCTGAGTACAAAATAAAAAAACTTTAAGTTTGGTATTTTAATCTAGTGATGGGCGATACTTAAAAAAAGTATTCGATCCAAAAGTATCGATACTTTATAAACTAGCGTTTCGATTCCGAT
>JAAAKG020000017.1:3557808-3569270 GCA_010014905.2 Druon quercuslanigerum
AATTTTTGGAAATAATTTTAAATTCTCTAATTAAAGATTTATCGAATGATAATATTTATAATAGTTTATAAATATTTAATAAATAATTGCGCGAATTTTAAGTTATCAGAACTTTTCTAATATAGGGGTATTTTTCAAATTTAAAAAATTTTTTTGATAATTTTCCAGGTTACGAAAATTTATTTTTCGGATTTTCTCAGTCGTCTGATTTAGAAATTATACTAGGGATATTTTCATAGGGATATTTTTCAAATTTTTAAAAATTTTTGTAAATTTTCCAGGGTACGAAAATTTATTTTTCGGGATTTTTCAGTTTTCTTATTCATAAATTAGACTAAAATAAGTAAAATATTAAAAATAAATATTTAAATAATACAATGTCTCTGATAAAAAAAAATTGCTGACCTTCAATTGTAAACAAATTTTTAAATAAATCAGTGCTGAAAAAAACTTTCTCTCTTAAAATATATTCGATTTCTATATTTTAAATAGATAAATAATAAATAATTCTAAAATTATTATTTGTATTTTAAAAAAGTATGGCTTAATTTAAAAAATGTTCTGTAGGGAATTTCACTATTGAGGATTTTTCAAATTTAGTAATATTATAAACTGTTCGAGAATATTATTATTTATTTTTTTTCAATGCAAGAATTTTATTATTCGAAAATTTTATTATTTGGGAAATTTAAAATTTGGGAATTTTACATTGTCAGGATTTTATTGTTGGGGATTTTCAGTTCTCTCTTTTAATTGTGTAAATTCGAGAATTTCTGGTCCTGACATTTTATAATTCGAAAATTTTATGTGAAATAAAAATGTTTGGAAATAATTTAAAATTCTCTCATCAAAGATTTCTGGAATAATAATTTTGTTATAGTTCATAAATAGTTAATAAATAATTGCGTGAATTTTAAGTTATCAGAACTTTTCTAATATAGGGATACTTTTCATATTGAAAAAAAAATTTTGATAATTTTCCAGGGTACGAAAATTTATTTTTCGGGATTTCTCAGTCGTCTTATTCAGAAATAAGACTAAAATAAGTAAAATATTAAAAATAAATATTGAAATAATAAATTTTTTGATAAAAAAGGAATTTCTGACTTTCTATCAATTTTTTTAAATTTCAGTTTCCACAAAATTCTGGTTTATTTTATTTTTTATTTAGTTTGCGCATTGCTGGAAGTTTGCTGTTTCGAATTTACTTTGTAGTGAAACCCGCCTTGGGATGTCGTTATTTGTGAGTCGAGAGTATTCCATTCGAACCACGAACTGCTCAGAAACGTAGACCATTTCGAAAATCAAATAAAGTCTATTTACAAGAAGCCAGCTTTCGAAACGAAGAACGTTATTTGAAATTTTTTTTGTTACTGTCACACGAGACAGAGAATAATGTTCGCAACTACAATACAATTTTAAAATTGCCATTTTTTTAAATTTTAAAACATTCATTTTTATGAAATAAATTTGAGCAATAGAATTAAAAAATTTAAATCCTAATTTGAAAGGGATCAAGATTCAAATTTTTCTAAATCAAAAGTGCCTATTATTGAACGTATTCGAAGTTTGACGATTTATTTTAAAATTTTATAATAAACGTAAAAATTTTAGAAATGAATTGATGAAAATATAAAATTAAGAAAAATGTGACATTGTTAACAAGAATTTTCTCAATCTGAAATATAATTATACCACAAAATAAAAAGTTCTTCTGAATGAAAAAAAAAATTCACCTTTTGATATTCTCTCTGATTTTCTGAAAATAAGATTTTCCGTAAGATTTACTTTGAATGCAAATCGGTTTTTTAAAGGAAAATAAGCTTTATATAAGTTCTTCGCATTTTTGTTACGAGCAGCATGGCATTCAAGACTGAGCGAAACGTCTGTTTTTACTTAAATCATGAGTCTGACTCCGACCGTCTGTTACTACTTATTGTGAGTGCTGCAAGTAAACGTCTGCTTCTATCGACTCACTTTGCTTTTCCGAGAGGAAATATTTCTCTGGAAAGTGCATACATACGACTATAGATATTAAATCAGCTACTTCGTATCGTATTGTCGTACGCAGAACATATGCTAAGAAGATATTGTGCTCTCGAAGAGGAAAAGGAAAATTCGAAAATTCGATTGTTCCATGAATATGATGAATAGTAACGCCATTCTGATTTGATTCTTTCAGTTTTGAAATTATTTTCTGGATTTCTTTTGTCCGGACATAAAGGGGGAGGGGGTAATGAAAAAAGGACAATTAGGGAAATGAGGGCAAACGAGATTTTCCCCTTTTTTATTTTTTTATTTTTTCCCAATTAGAAAAAGCAGAATTAGCTGCAGAGAGGGGAGGGGAAGAATAGGAAGGGAGGAGAAATGTAAATTAGTAGGAATTTAAGGAAAATTAAGGAGGGGAAATATTTTTGAGTTAGAGTCAATTTTCACGAGGTCCAATAAAGATTAAATCGAGGTCAAATTTCAAAAACTACACGGAACATGTTTTTTTGTTTAGTTTTTTTTAACGTTTGGGCAACACAAAGCTGGGGGAATTTAGGACCTTGATCACCTTGACCTTGATGCCAACTTAGAAGATCATTCGAAGGTCAAAGTGTTTGTTTTCTTTAACTAATACACCCGAAACTAAACCTACAAACTCACCATTTTTAAAGCAACAAACTCCACACTTTGACCTTCGAATGACCTTCCAAGTTGGCCTTAACGTCAAAGTGATTAAGGTCGTTAGTCCCAAATGCAGCCCAGCTTTGTTTTGTCCAAACGCTTAAAAAATAAAACAAAAAAATCATGTTCTACAGGATTTTTTAATTTGACCTCGACTTAACCTTTATTTGACCTCGTGAAAACTGACTCTAACTATCATTTCGGACGTAGAATTTCCCACTCTTTCAGAATCTAATGTCAAAAATAGGGTTTCCCATTTAAGAAAATCAATTGTACCTTCGAATACCATTGAAAATGGATCTGAAGGTCGAAACCGATGTTGCAGAAGGATGGCCCCCATTTCTCTGAGCAGCTTTTGTTTGAACTAGTTAAAAACTAAATACTTTTGGTAAAAAATTTAATTATTCGGTTGAAAATAAACATTTTTCCACAAATTTAAGCTATTTTGGGAGAAAAAATGAAACTATTTTATTTAAAATCAAACTACATATTTGGGAACTCAACTATTTTTCTGCAAATTAGTTTTTTTGTTCAAACTTAATTTTTTATCTGATAGTGTATGTATTCCAGTTTTGATTGCAAAGTTTTCTTTTGCGACTAAAAAATTCACCTATTTGATAGAAGCATTGTATACTTTATTTTAGAATAAAATTAATTGTTTTATTAAAAAAAAATTAATTTTTTGTAAGTTTATCATTTTTGTAGAAAATTCAACTATTTTATCAATAAATTTGTCTTATTTAGTTTATTTCAACTAGGTTAAAATTCTTTTTTCTTCTTTAAATTTGTTTTTCAAATGAATATTAAACTATTATATTTTTGGATTAAAAATCATCTTTATTGATTTAAAATCAGCTTTTATCTTAAAAGTTTTTCTTTTTCGAGTAAAAAGTCAACTGTTTTCTGGAAAAATAACTTTGTTCAAAATTCGTATTTTTTCCTTACATTCAGCGAGTTAAAAATTCATCTTTTTATTAAATTGAACTGGTTGATAAATGTTTTTTTTTGTTTTTGTTCGTAATAATATCTAATAACTGAAAACTTATTTGCTACATTTTGGTTTAAACTTTATCTTTTTTTTTTGAAGTTGTTTAAAGTTCATCTATTTGATGAATAGAGGACAGTAGATAGAGTATAGAAAGTAGAGGATAGAGGATAGAGAATAGAGGATAGAGGATATGATAGAGGATAGAGCATAGAGGATAGAGGATAGAGGATAGAGGATAGAGGATAGAGGATAGATGGTAGGTGATCAAATATATAAGATAGAGAGTAGAGGAAAAAGGATAGAGGATAGAGGATAGGAGATAGAGGATAGAGAATACAGAATAGAGTATGGAAGGATGGAGGGTAGCGGATAGAGGATAGAATATTGAAGGATAGAGAATAGAGGATAGAGGATAGAGTATGGAAGGATAGATGATAGATGATAGAGGATAGAGCATAGAGGATAGAGGATAGAGGATAGAGGATAGAAGATAGAGGACAGATGATAGAGGATAGCAGATTGAGAATAGAGGATATAGTATAGAGGATAGATGGTAGATGATATATGATAGAGAGTAGAGGATAGAGGATAGAAGATAGATGATAAAGGATAGCTGATAGAGGATAGTAGGTGGAGGATAGAGGATATGGAATACAGGATAGAGAATGCAAGAATGGAGGATAGAGGATAGAGAATAGAGGATATATGATAAAGGATAGAGGATTGATGAAAAAGGATAGAGGATAGATGATAGAAGATAGAAGATAGAGGATATGGGATAGAGGATAGAGGGTAGATGGTCGAATATATAAGATAGAGAGTAGAGGATAAAGGATAGACGGTAGAGGAGAGAGAATAGAGGATAGAGGATAGAGTATACAGAATAGAGGATAGAGTATGGAAGGATGGAGTATAGAGGATAGATGATAGAGTATAGAAGATAGAGGACAGATGATAGAGGATATAGGATAGGGGATAGAGGATAGAGGGTGGAGGATGCAGGCTAGAGGATAGATTATACATGATAGCGGGTAGAGAATAGAGGATATAGAACAGAGGATAGATAGTAGATGCAGGATAGAGAATGAAGGAATGGAGGATAGAGGATAGAGAATAGAGGATAGATGACAAAGGATAGAGGATAGGTGAAAGAGGATAAAAGGGTAGAGGATAGATGATAGAGGATAAAAGCGCGAGCATAGAGGATAGTGGGTATGAGCTACAGGGTAGATGTTAGAGGATAGATGGTAGAGGATAGAAGATAGAAGATAGAAGATAGAAGATAGAAGATAGAAGATAGAAGATAGAATATAGAAGATAGAAGATAGAAGAAACAAGATAAAAGATAGGAGGTAGAAGATAGAAGATAGAAGATAGAAGATAGAAGATAGAAGATAGAAGACAGAGGATAGAATATAGAAGTTAAAAGATAGAAGATAAAAGATAGAACATAGAATATAGAACGTAGAACATAGAACATAGGAGATAGAAGATTGCTACACTAAGTATGAATAGAGTCCACTAATACGAATGTGGAATTAATATAATCTGATCAGCGAAATAGGATCTACAATATCTACATTGGAACACGCTTTTAATGGATTATTCATAGGATGTGACACAGAATATCCGTGCAATATAAGCTGAATTGGCGGTAAGCAGTCACGGATTCGATGACAGTTTAATAACCAGGATAAAGTTTATTTAGAAACTTTTAAATATCTCGCAATTCTTAGGATTCTTTTTAAATAACTTAAAATATTTTGAATAATTTTAAATCCCTAAAAAAATCCTTAAAAATTCTTTGAAATTTCTTACATTTTTTTATATCCCTCAAAATTATTTAGCAACATTAAAAATAATTTATAATCTTAAAAATCACTGTAAATCATCAAATCTTTTAAATTAATTTAAATTCTATTTGTTCGAATCCATAAAAATCCCTAAAAATAGACCTGAGAAATAATAATAAATCGTAGGAATTTAGAATAATAATTTAGCAGAAGTTTGATTTTAAATTTTTATTTATTTTTCAGTCAAAACTGAACAAGAAACGCTGTTAGGCCAAGGAATGGAGGCGACGTGGAAGTGGGAGCAGCGAAGGCCCTGCCATATTCTGCTCAACCCTTTGTCAAATACAAAGGAGAACGCAAAACAAACTGCATGTAAGTTTTGAAGAATACAATTATCACACAAATATTCATAAAATATTTTGGTAAATTCTTTGTTCAATTTATTGAATTTCAAAAACAGAGGCTTTACTCTCCATCCTCCGGTCTAAAAGGTTTAGAATCCAACTTTGTAACATAGCCTGTCCACTTCAAACTACATTTTAAAATTTTTATGCATCAAAATTATGATAAAGCTTTACCTTTCATACCACTGTATAAGATGTTTGAACATAAAGTATTTACTCATCATAAAGCGATCTAAGATGTTTATAGATCGACGTCTAGGACGTTTAAAAAACAAGTATTTAATCTTCATATCGTGGACTAAGATGTTTAAACATCAACTCTATGACTTATCTATACCCTTCATGCATCTAATTAGGATTAAGGTAATTAGGGATGAATTAGGAGGAGGGGGTGAATTAGGGTAAGTGATAAGAGGTAGATTAGTAAGGGAAGTGAAAGCGGGCTGTTTTGAAGTTGGGGTGTAGGGAGAAGAAGTAGGGAAGAGAAAATAAGGTGGGGAGAGTAGGGGTGAGAAGTGGTTGCGGGTAATCATGGTGAAGTGGTAGGGGAACCTGTGGAATTGAGTGATGGTGGCGAGAAGGAGGGGGTCAAGAAGCAGTGATTGGTAAGTAATGAAAGGGAATAGTGGGAGGAGCTCATAAGAGAGGATTGGATTGATAGGACTGGAAGCGATAAGATGGAACAGGAGAGAATTGAATAGAAGTGGAGGGGGAATGGTGAGGGGGAGAGGAGAGGAAAGGAAAGTAGAGGTGAAGAGAAGATAGGTGAGGCTGGAAATATGAGGAGAGGAGAGAAGATGGGTGAAGAACAGGAGAGGAATGGAAGAGAGGAGAGGACAGATGAAGAGAGTGTCAGGACAGGAGAGGGGAGAATATTTGAGAATAGGATATGTAAGGAGATTAAAGGTTGGAGAGGAGAGGAGAGAAAAGGATAGAAGAGGAGATGATAGGAGATGAGGGGTAAGGAGAGGAGAGAATAGGATAGGTGAGGTGAGGAGATATAATAAATCTTCGTAAATCCTGGTAAGGAAATCTTAAATAATTAGTATTATTGTTGTTATTGTTTTAGATGAACGAAAGCGGCATCCCGGAAGAGCTCGCACGCACGACACTTTGAAAAGAAGAATTCGCGAGCCGGGGCTGTAGCAATTGGACGGAGTGCTTATGTGACTGCAAGGGTGTGAGGTTGCAAGTTTATTCTGGTGTGGGGGTGTGTATATGAGTGAGAGGGTGAAAGAGATACTGTCTCGCTGTCCGTCTAAAGGGTGCAAAAGAAGAAGGCATCATGGGCCCTGCACCCTTTTTTGTAGCCCACTAAGCGATGCAAGTAGTTAGGGCTGAGGCCCTGCTAGTGAGCATGTGGCTCACTAGATAATGAAGAAGCAAAACGTCCGGACCCTATCGTTGATCGTCTGTACGTTCACCTACCTCCTCGTTGGCGCTGCAATCTTCGACGTCCTCGAGTCCGAGACAGAGAAAAGACGCAAAGAAGCTTTGGACGGTAATTTTCTTTAGTTATTGTAAAACGGGGCGAAATGGATCAGTTTAAGGGTAAAGTGGGATAGTGTGGGCTAAATTGGGACAGTGGGGTAAATTGGGACAGTGGGGTAAATTGGGACAGTGTGGGGTAATGTTGGACACCCTAAATTTTATTTTTTATGACTTCGTGTAGCTTCTTTGGGGTGAAAAACGGGTCGCCCACTTTACCTCAAGGGTCCCACTAAGTCCCGATCTAAAACTGAGACCAAGAATAGACGTAAAGAAGCTTTGGACGGTAATTTTCTTTAGTTATTGTAAAACGGGGCTAAACGGGTCAGTTTGGGATAAAGTGAGACAGTTTGGGGTAATGTGGGACAACCTGAATTTTTTTATGACTTCGTGCAGCTTTTTTGTGGTGAAAAACGGATGGCCCACTTTACCTTAAGTATCCCACTAAGCCCGGATCTCGCCTACATTTTTTTTAGAAACTTAACTAATTGAAACACGTTTTCTTCATATTCTTCTTAACGTATTATACAGGTTGCAAGTCATGCTCACTCGAAATAAATGTGCATTTTCTGTACTTTTGTAAATGAGAATTTCCAAATCAGAAATTTTAATTATAAACATTTATTTCTGAAAGAGAAAATTTTAATTGTAAATGTTTTTTTGATACTAAAAGCCTAAGAAGTTGTGAGAAAAAGTATTTTTTGATTTTGCAAAATAAGAAAATTTAATACAAAATTTGAGTAAGGTGCAGAGATATTTAAAAACTTTTAAAAGCATTAATATTAATTTAAAAATTAAAAAGATTTTAAAAAATTGAAAGCAAAATGTAGTTGTTTTCAGATATGAAAAAAAATTTCACAAGCTTTTTAAGAAATTAAAAGGTTTTAAAAGAATAAACAAGTTTTCCTTAGATTCTTAAAACAATTTAAAACTACTTTATTTTGTATTTTATATATTTTGTCAATTTTAGGAGAATATTTCAAAGAAAATTTCCAAAATTTTTAAAAAACAAGAAAAATCAGTAGCTATTTAGGAATTTAAAAATGTTCTAAGAAAATCATACAAAATTTCCAATATTTCTGGAAAAATTTTAAATGAGATTTTCTTCAGAAAAATAAATTTTTAGGGAAGAGTGCAAAATATTGCAAAACATTTGAAATGATAGTCCTATATTTCATAAAAGAATGAAGAAGACTTTGAAGAAAAATTTTGCGACTTAGAAATATTTCATAAGGTTTCCAAAATTGTAAAAAAAAAAGTCTAGACGATTTTCAAAAATTAATTTAAAAAAAAATACAGGCTTCCCCCAAAGCCGAAAAAAAAATTTTCAAATAGATTTTTCAATTCGAATGATTTTCAAAGATATGGTTAAGAAGGCTTGGATATTTTGCAGATATTTATAAAACATTTATAAACATATTAAAAGATTTTGTAAAAAGGTCAAAAAATATTCTCGAATATTTTAAGACGATTGCTATAATGTTTCAAAATAAAAAAAAGTCAAGAAAACTTAGAAGAAGTTTAATAAGCATTAACAAAAATTTAGAATTTTAAAAAGATTTAAAAATAATTGCAGTGTTTTAAATATTTCTAAAAAATCATAGAAAAATGGAGATAATTTTAGATTTTAAAAAAGATTATAAGCTTTTTACGAATTTTTAAATTTTTTAAGAAAGTGAAAAAATCTCTTCAAATTTCTTGTAATATTAAAAATGATTCTTTTGTCTGAAAACTTATTTTCAGAAGAATATTTAAAAAGATTTTTAAAATAAAAATCAGGACGATTTTAAGGCGATTGTTTTAATTTTGTAAACATTTTAAAACATTGTAGGAAAAAAAAGAATCATTTTAAAATATGTTTACCAGTTTTTATCAGAGTTCAGAATTAATAAAACATTTTTAAACAAAATGTAGATTTTTTAAGATTAAACAAAATCTGAACCTTAAAATTTTATACTTAAAAAAAAAATACGGAAATTTCTTTGAGATACCTGGGAAACATTTAGATGATTTGTCCTATTGAAAAATTAAGTTTTAGGAAAATTTATAAAGATTATCAAAAATTTATAAAAATCCAAAAAAATCTTAGATTTTTAAACAATTGTTTTAATTTTTTCATTGAAAAGAAAAGAAATAAAAATTCAAATTAAAAAAAAATATATTTAGAAAATTTAGAAGCTCTTAAAAGATTGCAAAATATTTCAAAATGTTCAAGAAAGTAAAAACAGTTTTTAAAAATTACTAGGTAAATTCAAAATGATTTTTTATGTACATTAATTAACTTTAGGAGAATGATTGAAAAGATTTTCAAAACTAAAAAAACAGTGCAAAATTTTAAGGCAATTTTTTAAATTTTACGAGATTGTTTTAAAAATGTAAGGAAAAGTCTAAATATTTCAAAAGATATTAAGAATGTTTCAAGGATTTCTAAATATTCAAAAATAGTTTCAAAATTGAAAAAACTTTATGCAATTTATAAAAAAACGTGGATTTTTAAATAATGAAAAAAAAGTTTGGAAAATTTAAAAAATTTTAAAGTTTTTAAAAGCACACAAAAATTGTCTTAAGATTCCTGAAAAATTTTTAGATCATTTCTTATTTTTAATATTCACTGTTTAAAGAAAATTTGGATTACTCAACCATTTTTATTTTCAGTAATAAATAATAGAAATTCTAGAAAAAATCGTTTCTAAAAAATAGGATATATTTAATTGAGAAATTTCATAGCGGATACAAATTTAGTTTTGATGAGATATTTTTGAAAAAAGAGTACAAAGACAAAAAGATTGATATCATGTCTTCTCGTATGACTTGCAGCTTTGTTCTCTCGAGATTTTCCTGAAAGCTTTTCTATTTGATTTCCCCTGAGTGAAAATATTTTGTTACAAATTCGTTTCAAATCTATTGATTTTAAAAATTTACCGTCAATTAAATCTCTTTCTTGCTCTTATTAAAGTTAAAATAAGTTTTTGAAAATTAATTGCTGGTTCATAATCTTTTGTTTGAAAATTTAATATTTTTTTCTGAAGGATTTATGCTTTTATTTAAGAATTAATCTTTTTGGATAAAAAATGAACCATTTGTTGAAATTTTTTTTGCTTAGAATTAATTTTTTGAATTAAAAATTTAACTATTTCATTTTTGTTTAATAATTGATATTGCTTTGTTGAAAATTCATTCTCTTCTTTAAATCGTCGTTATTTCGTCTTTTTTCCTTCAAAATTATATACTTTCGTTAAAAATTTATTTAGTGTTTGGATCGAAAAGTCAACAATTATTTTAAATAATTTTATTTTTTAGCTGAATTTTTAACTTTTTTGTTGAAACTTTTTCAAAGAACCGAAAATTTAAAAAAAATTACTACAGTAGATTGACCCCGAGCTTGGTGGTACATCTTTTCGCGAATTTGTTTTACAGAAAAAGCTTCTCAAGAAAGCGTCATCAGATAACATTTCACGAAGGCTTTTAATATTGTTTTCTGATTTCGTCGTTATTTTGTCTTTTTTCTTTCAAAATTATATAATTTTGTTCAAAATTTATTTAGTGATTTAATTGAAAAGTCAACAATTTTTTCAAAATTTTTTATTTTTTAGTTGAAGTTTTAACTTTTTTTGTTGAACTTTTTTCTTTCTTATTTGTTATAATACAATTTTATTTTTCTGAAAATTTAAATAATCTATTTTTGGTTAAAAATGTATAATTTATGAGTTGAAAGTTAACTATTTGGCAACAAATTTATGTTTTTGGTCAGTAACTTAATCAGGTTTGTTGAAAATTAATATTTTCAACTTCCACTTTTTTCGCGTGAAAATTCAATTATTCAGTAAAAAATTCAAAATCAATTGAATAAAAAATTTTCGTTTTTTTTATTAAAAACATCTATTTTTATGTGAAAAACTCCTCATTTTTGTTGAAATTATAACAATTCTGTTATTAATTGTACTTCGTTTGTAAAGAATTAAAATTTTGTTTAAAAATTTTTAGTTTTTGGCATTTCTGGAAAATGAAATAATTCATTTTTGTTTAAATTTTTAAGTTTCTTGTTAGGTTTGTTGAAAACTAATATTTTTTCAATCAGCTTTTTCGCTTGTAAATTAATTCATTAATTAAAAAAATAGA
>JAAAKG020000017.1:3571789-3583641 GCA_010014905.2 Druon quercuslanigerum
TTTCCAATTTTAAAGTATGTGGAGCGCCGTTTCAAATTTAAAAGTATGTGGAGCACCGTTTCCTTTTTCAAAGTACTTTATAAAGTTCAGGGTGTATGTGGAGATCCGTTTCCAATATAAAAGTATGTGGAGCCCCGTTTCCAATTTAAAAGTATGTGGAGCCCCGTTTCCAATTTAAAAGTATGTGGAGCCCGTTTCCAATTTAAAAATATTTCATTCATTTCCAAGTGTATGCGGAGCCCCGTTTCTAATTTAAAATTATGTGGAGCCCGTTTCCAATTTTAAAGTATGTGGAGCGCCGTTTCAAATTTAAAAGTATGTGGAGCACCGTTTCCTTTTTCAAAGTACTTTATAAAGTTCAGGATGTATGTGGAGATCCGTTTCCAATTTAAAAGTATGTGGAGCCTCGTTTCCAATTTAAAAGTATGTGGAGCACCGTTTCCTATTTCAAAGTACTTTATAAAGTTCCGGGTGTATGTGGAGACCCGTTTCCAATTTAAAAGTATGTGGAGCCTCGTTTCCAATTTAAAAGTATGTGGAGCACCGTTTCCTATTTCAAAGTACTTTATAAAGTTCCGGGTGTATGTGGAGACCCGTTTCCAATTTAAAAGTACGTGGAACCCGTTTCCAGTTTTAAAGTATTTCATTAAGTTCCGGGTGTATGCGGAGCCCCGTTTCCAATTTAACAGTATATGGAGTCCGTTTCCAATTGAAAAGTATGTGGAGCCCCGTTTCCAATTTCAAAGTATTTCATTAAGTTCCGAGTGTATGAGCAGCCCCATTTCCAATTAAAAAATATGTGGAGCCCCTTTTTCAATTAAAATTGATGTGGAGCCCGTTTCCAATGAAAAAGTATTTTATAAAGTTCCGAGTGTATGTGGAGCCCCGTTTCCAATTTAAAAGTATGTGGAGCACTGTTTCCAATTTCAAAGTATTTCATGAAGTTCCGGGTGTATGCGGAGCCCCGTTTCCAACGAAAAAGTATTTTATAAAGTTCCGAGTGTATATTGAGACCCGTTTCCAATTTGAATGTATTTCATTAAGTTCCGGGTGTATACCGAGCCCCGTTTCCACTGAAAAAGTATTGTATAAAGTTATGAGTTTATGTGGAGCCCCATTTCCAATTTCAAAGTATTTCGTCAAGTTCCGAGTGTATGCGCAGCCCCGTTTCCAATTTAAAAATATGTGGAGTTCTATTTCCAATTTCAAATTATGTGGAGCCCTGTTTCCAGTGAAAAAATATTTGATAAAGTTCCGAATGTATGTTGAGACCCGTTTCCAATTTGAAAGTATTTCATAAAGTTCCGGGTATATCTGGAGCTCCGTTTCTGTTTTCCGCGTGTTATATAAACCGTGTAGTAGAGAAAGGTAAGGAAGGTTGGAAAGGAAAGGAAAGGAAAGGTGTTAAAGGTTTTAGTACGGCAGGGATGGATTAAGTGAGTGAATGAAAGAATTGAAATAATTGAAATAATTGAAGGAAGGGAAGGAATGAGAATGAATAATTTTTAATATGAAGTTTGTTTTGATTGCAGTGAGTAGTGTGCTGGGAGGTGGGAGTGGGTACGGAAGCACAGGATCTTACGGAGTGACTGACAGCTATAAATACCGGAAGCAAGGAAGCTTTGAGCAAACGAACAAGAGCCTTGATGATCAACTGAAGGAGCTAGATTCTCAACTCCTCAGCAAGGTAGGCAGAATCTCCACAGTGTAGTGCTCTGTATTATCGTGTCGATCTTCACCTCTTCCCAGCCTACCGAAGTTGGCATCGAAAATCACTTTATTTATTTTTAAATTTTCATTTGAGCTCACTAAGATCTTTTTCTCTACCCTAAACTCGGATAAGTATCAGTATATAATTTAAAAATAAGCCAGTACTTTTACCACATCTCTTCGTGCCACGTGTAATTGTAGCCGAAGCAGGTCACGAAAAAAATTACAGAACACACACTACAAGGTATTCATGTGTTTGTATTGTGTTTGAGGAATTAGCGTTGAAAAGAAAATCCACTCGAGAGCAGATAGAGCCCTTGCTTCTTTCTATTTTTATCATCATCAAGTTTTCGGCTTTACTATCTGCCCTCGAACTTCCTAAAACGTATTATGATATTTTTCAATGAATCACAATATCATAATACTTGTTTGTGTGGCAGTTTTTCTTGATTAAAAACCTAAAGTAATTGAGATTGATTGAAATAGAGTTTGAGTTTGAGTTCAATTTTCCCTTTTTCATTCAAAAGTCACTTTAAAAAAAAAAAAGCGTCAAATGTTACCGACTTTAGTAATATAATTCGTTCGTGCAGTTTCATAATCATTAAGCGACTGATTCATGTTATGTTGATGGTTTGACAAAATATAACCAGTAACGGAGTTGATATAACGAATTTGATTTGACGTTGTTAACATCATTTTTGCCGAGTGATCCAACTAATTTCCTTCCTGAAAAGGTGGTCCAAAAAAATCTACAATTTTTAAAACAAATGATTTTTCGCTTTAAATCCTACAAGTGTACTAACAGTACTTGATGAAAAGTGTTTTTTATTATTACTTTTTTAGAAAAATTGCACTAGAAGCAAAAGAAACAATTTTTGAAGATGGCAAAAGAATTTAGGAGATTTCAATTGATTAGTTTATCAAATCATGTAGGGCCTAAAGTCTTTCAAAATATTTCATTTTCAAGAAAGTAGATGAATTCCTAACCAAATAGTTAAATTTTCAACCAAAAAGATCAAGTTTCACCCAAGAAGTTTAATTTTCTAACAAAAGTCGAGTATTCAACAAAATATATGAAAATTTAACCAAATAGTTCAATTTTCAACTGATAGAGATACCTTTTTTGTAACAAAAAATGTAATAGTTTAATTTTCCTTTAAAAATTTCAATTCTAAACCAAAAAGATGAATTTTTATTTAAAATTATGAATCTTCTGTTCAGTAAAAATATTGTCAATAAAAAAAAATTTTTTTTGGCATTAAATTCAATTTTGAACCAAGCAGATAAATTTTCATCTAAGCTGTATTTGGATTTTCAAAGAAAAATATGAATTTTCAACGAAAAATGTAACAGTTCCTATTTTAACCAAAATATATTGTAATTTTTAATAAAAAAACTGTTGAATTGGACCATATAATTTCTAAAAAAAAGAATTTTCAAACCAAATATACGAATTTTTAAGAAAATAATTGAATTTTTAACTAAAAAAAAAATAAATTTTCAACTAAAAATGGAATAGCACAATTTTTTGTTAACAAATTAATTTCAAAGGAACAAATTTTCAACAAAAGACTTGAATTTTCAACTGCAAAAAATATATTTTTGAAAGAAGATTAATTTTCTACTAAAAGACGAATTTCCAATAAAATGTATTAATTTTTAACTAAATAGTTCAAGTTTCAACTAATACAGATATTTTTTTTAACCAAAAATGGAATAGTTAAATTTTCTGTAGAACAATTCTTAGTGAATAAAAAAACTAATTTTCATCATATTAGTTCAATTTTAAACAAGAGAGATGAGTTTTCAAAAAAAATTATGAATCTTAGAAAAACATGAATTTTTAAATCATTTTCAAAAACAATAAAAAGGGAATTTTTAACAAAAAAGTTGAATTTATATCTAAAGAAGATAAATTTTCAACCAAAAATGGAGTAGTTAAATTTTCCGTTAAAAAAACTCAACAACAATGTTGAATTTTCAATTAAAAAAGAAGTAAAGTTTTAACTAAAAATGTAATACATAATTTTTTAGTTAAAGAAATTAATTTTTATGTCTGAAGTGTATAACTGGTTTTTGGATAAAAAAATTCGCAGTTTTTCCTGAGAACAAAGCTATATATCGAAAAAAAATAAGAAAGTAAAATTATTTTTTTGAAAAGAGAACTACAAAAAGACTCCCTTAATTTTTTCTAATCTCACTTTGTTTTCTTGAAAAACTTTATTTTTTATTTTAAGAGAGAAATATTATTATTTAAATTGCCTGAAGATATTTTTTTTATTTAAAAATTGTATCATCTTATGATTAAAAGTTTCGAATGCTCTTTTCAATTATCTTCGTATCTCTCATAGTTTTTGAGAAAAATAGGCTGTTTCGATTTTTGGAACTTTAAAACAGAATTCTTTTCAAAAAAGTAGTTTTAACTTTCTACAAAAAAAGTTTAATTTTCTACGAAATATTTGAGTTTTTCATGAAAATAGTTGAAGCTTCAACTAATAAGATTGTTTTGTCAACAAACTTGTTAAATTTTTTGCATGCAAATTTCATCCTAATTTTAGGAGTGATTATTTTTCCTTGAGGACGCCAAATATTTTAAGCTAAAAATAAAAATATTAGATTCATTCGTTTAAAAAGAAAATCGATCAATAACTAAATGATTGCATCAAAAATAAAGTGCAAATTGTTATTCAAGCGCATTTTTATTTCGCAACATTTTAGACCCTGAATTAAAAAAAAAAATGTTCCGAACAAACAAAAAAATGGACCACCATATCCTAACTCATCCTAAAACTCCAGAGTGCGCATGCGCTGTTGTGGCGAGCACTAACCCTTTCCAGGTCCCGGTATCCTCTCCAACGCGATCGTTTTCTTCTCTTTTTCAGCGGGCACTTTGCTGTTTTCCAGGATTCTCTAATCCAGGCACTGCGTCGCGAAAAGGAAAAATACCCAAGCCATTACTGGCGGGTGTAAATAGCGCAGGTAGCTCGAGCACAGCTTCCAGTAAGAGTCGTCTGCTGGACGATTCAGGAGGCGAGGCGTCGGGCAGCCTAATGGAGTTTGCAGCTTCCACTGCGAGATTCAAAGGTACAGTATCCAGGTTGTCTGTCGAGAAGCCGGAGGAGATGATGCTCCTGGAAAAGCAAGGCAGGAGTTCCCAGAGGCAGAGGATGCAGGAAGGTGAACCTCGTAGGGCCGGCAGTCTTCCACCAAGTTCCTTACCACGTCCTCCAAGGTCCCTCAAATCCACCAATTCTCGTTACTGTCGTCTCAGTGACTCCGAGGCCCGAAAGAAATCGGATCCTGGACCCGTCATCGACACCGGGATGAAGATCGAAACCGGGATGAAGGCCCGTGATTCTGGAAATTGTACTCTAGAGTATGATCCAAGGGCCCTCCGCCGGAAGAAGTCTTCCGGATCAGAGACCTTCAGTCAGAGCACTTCTTTGAAGAAGGGCTCGTCTCCTGGTTGTTACGAGCGACTCGGGGAGGTAGAGAGAAAGAAGCAGATGTTGGAGGTGAAGCATAGAGAAACTCAGGGCCGATCGCTGATTCCTCCACCCTCTCGACGAATCGGAGAGTATGGAAGACTCAGTGATGGAGATGGAAAAGGGACGCTGAGAAAGCAGGGTTTCACTAGGGGTCAGAGTACTGGAAGTACTGTCAGCAGCAAAAGTGGACGAGATTCCGGAGGCACTGCGAGCAGCGAAGCCTCCACGTCTTCCCTTCCACCGACTAGAGCCAGGTCCATACCTCGCCCTAATTATCGCATTCAGTTCTAATCCCACCAATTCCCGCCACTGTCGTCTCAGTGTCTCCGAGGGCCGAAAAAAGTCGGATTCTGGACCCGTCATCGGCACCGCAATGAAGATCAACGGCGGGATAATCAGAGCCCTTCCGTCAGAGCTTTTCCTTGAAGGTTTCTTCTCCTGGTTTTTACGAGCGTCTTGGGCAGGTAAGGAAGAAGCAGATGTTGGAGGTGAAGGATAGAGAGAATCAGGGCCGATCGCTGATTCCTCCACTCTCTCGACGAATCGGAGAGTATGGAAGAGTCCGTGACGGAGGTAAAAGAAGCAGTCTAAGGAAGCAGGGTTTTACGAGGAATCAATATTCTAGAAACAGTGCTCGCTCAGTGACCCCAACTTCGGCATGTAGTGGTACTGCAATTGTGCTAGCTATACATAAGAGAAGCACGGCGCAAATTATTTGTTGCCATGGTGACAGGTTGTCGCCATAGTAACGGGTTGTCGCATCGTGTTCATCTTACGTGTTCTAGCGCAAGCGCAGCACATCTGCATTCCAAAGTTGGGGTCTCTGTGCTCGCTAAATGTAGTTCCTGCCAAACTGCGCATGCTTCGCGAAATGGAACATTATTGGTTCTGTCAGTGGTCTCCAGTGAATACAAACTATTTCTTCTAGAGTCAGCTGTTCAAACCAATAATTTGAACTATAGGGCGCACGCGCAGTGGCGTATGGGTTTACATTTTAGGAGCACTGCCTGGAAGTACCGTCAGCAGCAGAAGTGGACGAGATTCCGGAGGAACTTCGAACAGGGAGGCTTCTAGGTTTCCCTTCCACCGACTAAAGCCAGGCCAATACCTCGCCCTAATTATTGCATTCAGTTCTAATGCGTGTCGAAACGCTTAGGAGTAGAGGGTCTAGGGTGGTCCTTGATAGGGTGGAAAAAATTAGAAATAAAAAAGAGCGTAGCAGGAAAATTTTTCATTTTTTGATCGGAAATCTAGGCGGCGTGGAAGTCAATTGACCTGGTTACGTCCACCATTTTTTTTATCATTCATTAATCTATACGATTTTAAAAGGATATAAAAACAAAATGATGGACGTAACACGGGCAAGTTCGTTTAAAGCGCCTCCTAGATTTCCAATCGCAACAACCTGTGTAAATTTAAAAATAGATCTATCAATATTCTGAAATAATATAAAATGGAAAAATATAAACTTACTATTTTATACCTCTAGCGTTTAATCTAATTTTCTTTGTCAAGAAAAACAAAACTATAACTTATGTGACTTTTTCAAAAGCATTTTGGTCGATTTTCGGCCTGTGTTATTTATATATTATAACTTTATTATTTAAAAAAATTATGCCACTATTGACACTATTTTTAATCTCTAAAGTGGTAGCGAGCCCTGGATTTATTTAAAAAAAAACAAAGGACCACCCTAAGATAAAGCCATAATAATCTACAGTAAGTTCCCTTAATTACAATTAATTTGATAGTACGATAGATGAATACGCTCCACAAGCTAATGCGCCATAATAAAAGTACTTCTAAGAGTACGTAGTATGTTGTATAGCGATAATAAGACCTAGTCATTACCAAAGTAACTTCCGTGCGGACGAAAATTTCCGTTTACCATGTGCGCAGTAATATCGCTCGTACATTTCTTTAAAGGCTCGTTCATTAGCGTACAAGAATTGCGGTAAAGTGCCTGTTAAAAGATGTTTCTTCTACAAACCCTACAAGATAAAACCTTCATTGAGAACAACTAATGCTGCCAGGTGAAAGAAAAAAAGAAAGAAACCCTCGAACAGGGAGGTGTCGCAGGACACCGTTTTGAATGGGACTTTGCAGGATGAAAGTAGATCAAAATCCATTAATTAGGTATTTTTTCTTTTGTTCCTATGGGCCTTAGTTTCGGAGATATGAAGGTTTCAGTTTTTAGGTGTGAGCGATGCGCTTGACCTTGAGCGAGGCGATCACTCAAACCTAAATACTCAAACGTCGATATCTTGGAAACTAAGGCCCATAGGAACGAAAGAAAAAATACGTATCTAATGGATTTTGATCTACTTTCAGCCTGTAAAGCCCCATTCAAAACGGTGTCTCTTGACTTCTCCTTGTAAGTCATATGAGAATTTTTTCACGCAAATGCAGAGCACTAGTCGCAAAGATCGTTTTGATGGATCTGTTAGAATTTCTTAATCGTAAGGCTTTCTAGAATCTCAAAAACCTGATAATCTCTAGAAAAGTTTTTAAAAGGTAGGACCAAAGACTAAAGATTAACCATCAGTGGTCCAAGTTTCGCTGAATGTACAAAAAGTACGTTGTAAAATATTTTTTATATTGTAAATGGAAGAATTTATTATTAGTTAACTCGATAGCGATTAAATATTTGCCACCAATGAGTCTGGAACTTTCGAACCTGGCAGTATTGTTGGAATCTTTGCAAGCAATCACAAAAGAGGAATTGAAAGATGTTCGATAATGTGCCTGTAATTGTGCCTTCCGAGTTTTTGAAATTTTCAGAAATTTTAGGGACATCACTGTTCTATACTGAAAGTAGTATAGGCTTCCATAAGACTGAATGGATAAATAGCTACAAGAAACTGAAAATGTATGATTTTGAATTTTATTTGTCTCCTTTTTTTTCTAATTTATGCCGCACTATGCGCACCGATTGTAACGCCAAAGGGTGGAAATTCTCCTCTACTGTCATGATACAAATTACTACTACTACGACTATTATTATTATTATTATTATTATTATTATTATTATTATTATTATTATTATTATTACTATAACAAATCACGTCTAATATAATTATCGTATTTATTGAATTGTGCTTACGATTCCCAAAAGTGTCTATCTTGGTTTCGTCGACATCTATCGAAAAAAAGAGGGACGAGTGAGTGGGCAGGATACGTTGACGTAATTAAATTTTGATTGTGATGTAGATTAGAATTGTAGAGCAACTAGCGAGGATTTGTCTTCTTTTTCCGAGTGTACTGTTCTACCAGTGTGAAAGTGTTAAAAAATATTTTTGTGCAATTTCTCTTGGATTTAAAAAAAATTTTTGTTGAGAAAGTCATTTTTGGACAACTGGGCAGCCATAAATGGCATTTACAGCTGTGCACTAGTGTTGAAAACTTTTCTTTTTAATTCAGATTTGTGAGGTTCCAAAAAAAATTAACTCTTTTTTTTAAATAATCTGATATTCAGGGGTTGCTGAAAGCTAATCAAGTTTTAGGTTTATGTCTTACGAGCAAAATTGTGCAAAAGCCAAAAATCAGATATCTTATATTATTGACTTGTATTTTTTTGTTGGGGTTTTTTTCAGACAAATTATTTTTAGTAAGAAAAATATTACTTTTTGATAGTATTGTGGGTAGTATAGCTGTAAGGTTACGACTTTACCGACTGATGGTAAATCTTCCTTAACAAGCGATGATAAATATGCATTACCGGCATAGAACAGAACCTTGTTCGGTTGATAATTGGATTCGTTTCCGTATAACTATACTACTATTGTGATATTTTACAAATTATTTAAATAACTTATTATTCATAAAAATCTTTACTTACAATTAACAATATCATTAGGGAGTAATATTTTGCTTATTAAATACAATTCGTACAAGAAAAATTCAAAAAATAAGATGGGTATGGGGGTAAAATTAAAAAAGTAATGAATAATTATAAAAAAGTAGGTTTTCATTTTTTTTTGAAGCTCAAAAATCTGGGAGTTATAATCATGGATTTAAAGAAATTGGACCATTCTACTGCGCAGTTTCAGAAAATCGAAAAGCTGGAAGCGCAGCTCTAAATCTAATTTGCAGATGCACGCAAAATTATTTAATTAAATAATTGAATAAAGTAATTTATTTTTCAAAAAGATACATAAAAGTGAAAAGCATTGAAGTTACCAGAAAAATGTGAAAGTATCAACCAAGCGTAAATGCAAAATTTTGTTAACCAATAGAGTAATTTTTGGAATAGTGTGTAGCTCTAAATGTCATTTACAGCCGCACACAAAATAAAGGAATGAAATGATTAATTATTAAATAATTAATTATTTATTTTTCAAACAAAAAAAATGCAAAAAATCGAAATCGTGGAACTGACCAGATAAATGTCGAAGTATCACCCAAGCATAAATGTGGAATGTAGTTAGTTGTTAACCAATGCATGAATGTGAGAAATGGTCGAGATGCGTTCTAAGGTGATCATATTGATAGTCTTGCATTGAATTTCGAGTAAAAATGCAAATGTCTTAAGTTACCGTTGTCAGCTTTATATTGGTTGTGTTGTAACAGCCGTATAAGGGCTTCACGTTTTCAATAAGCCTATTCGATGAACCAGTTGTAAAAAGTTAAAAAAGATCGGGACTCAGGCCAGAAACTCAGTGAGCAAAAGTTCGTTGTACTTAAAGGTCCGCTCGGAGTTTTTTGTAATATGCGTTTCTGGCCATCTTGTTGTATATTTCGACTGAATGTATATTTTTTCCATTTAATTGTAATTTTCTAGTGCTTTCCACGTGTTAGCGTAAAAGGCTGTTATATCACAAGTTAACATAAAGGTGATTACGAAGGAAGGAAAGGACTCTGTCTTGACTTCGTACAATACTCTAAAAGCACGCAATATTGCTGCAACTTTGCAAATCAACGTTGCACAGCAGCATAGCATATTTGCAAAGAAAGATTGGAAAGTAAACTTGCAGCAACTTTGCAAAGGAGTATTGCGTGCAGTTGGAGTAATGAAAAATTCCCTAAACACGACATTGTGATGCGTAGATTATAGAGTACTATTTATACGTCGTCTTGTACTATAAATGTGCACTTTAGAATCGTGAAATCAGTACCTTATGTAGTATGCAAGAATACCAAATTGCAGATCGAGGTAAAAGTCTCACGTGTATGTAATTGGGTAAGTGAGTTGTAATATAGAATGAAATTTGATGGAGAGTGAGACTTTTGCCTCGGCGCAACGTCACCAAAGATGCGTCCTAAGGTGGCTATACGTCGTATCCAAATATTCCTATGATATTTTTGCGTGTTACGAATATAGTGCACTGAGCAGAAGTAACTATTAAGGCAACTATTAAGGTTGATCGTTTGCTCTCTATTTTTGATACGGCCGCTTTAGTGACCCTTTTATTTATTGTCAAACACTGATTTTTCTACAAAATCATTGTTCCGCTCGACAATTTTAAAGCGTGCGTGATTGACGCTTTTTTTATTGTCTACGTGGCATGCGTAAGGCTAGAAAATAGACAGAGTAAGCGGATGTTACGAGGGTGTTTCGTGAGATGGCGCTAGTTAACGCGCCGGTATGGATGATAGCTTACTAACCGGAAAAAAACCACCAATTTGTATCGTTTTATGGATGGACGCTTTGTATACAAAACAGTGGTAGTTGGCTGATTCGAATGAATCATACGAAATATAAGCTCTGTTGTAAAGATTTATTTCAATCGAGCTGTCTTTCATTATTTATCACTAGCAGTAAAAACATCAAATTACTTACAAATACACATTGAATAGGATGCTTTTCAATATTGGCGCGTTCAGTGTCAAAAGCAAAACTCAATTCATCGATTTTGCTAATTTTTTGGTTCTTATCTAGTGTTTTGAGTACGAAAGAGCGATGGGCTTAAAGTCACCTTCAGCAGAAATTAATGGCATTTTTTTCTTAAATTTTAACGCTACAAAAAAAAGTATTGCGATTACTCCATGAGTTTCTAATGGATATTTTAACGTGGAATTCGAATTTCAACAATTTAAAAGTTGATCTTGCGGTTTTTTTGAGTTTTTAAAAGAAGGAATTGAAAGGGGTAAAATTTTAACACTAGAAGGGCCGGAGGTTCCAAGTTGGACCTTTTTGACATTCAAAATGCTGCTGCCTCCTTAAAAATTTTTTTGGGGCGCCAACGTTTTATGACTTTTCCTATGATTGGATACTTAGTGTCTATGCGAAATTGCTTAAAACTGTGAAAATGTGGCTAAGGTCCAACGTGAACCCTTCCGGCCCTTCTAGGTATGCGATTTTTCCGGCCCTTCTAGCGTTAAATCTTTCAAAAGTTATCATTTACGCGAGTAAGGCCCGAGTTCACTTTCCTGAATTTTTGTTCTATAATATTAAACATAAACTACTTCAAATCATTGATTTTGTCCATTTTTGGCTATTTTGTAGCAAAAAATCATGCCTAATGATTTTTCAAAATTTTTCATTTTTGTTTCAAAAGTTATAATTTACGAGAGCAAGGCCTGCGTTCACTTTCCTGAATTTTTGTTCTGTAATATTAAACATAAACTACTTCAAATCATTGATTTCGCTCATTTTTGGCTATTTTGTAGCAAAAAATCATGCCTAATGATTTTTCAAAATTTTCCATTTTTGTA
>JAAAKG020000017.1:3583741-3602898 GCA_010014905.2 Druon quercuslanigerum
TTCACAATCTTAAGATTTATCAATATTTTAATAATATTGATATAGACCAGTAGACAAACAAAATTAACATCTAAAATGAATAATTTATTAATTATAATTACATTATTTGAATTTCCCAGGAAAATGCATCGCTTCAAATTTTTATGAAATATGCCTATAAGATGGAAATTCCATCTACTATTTCTAGTTCTGACTTTTGGCACCAGATGGCGTGTCGCAGTTTAACCATTCGTCATTTTTAAAATTAAACTAACATTACAGGAAAAAGTCAAAGGACAAGAAAGCAAAATTTCTACTTCAGGGATCACAGTGATTCAGCAATTTAATTGCAGAGAAAGCAGAGGAAGTTTTCTTGGAAAAAAGGGGAAATTTTTTGCTGAAAGCTCATTCTCCTTGGTTAAAAATTTACTACTATATTTTTGGTAAAAATTTATTTTTTGGTTATCAAGCTTATTATTTTTTTGAAAAATAAATTACTTTGTTAAAATTTCAAACATTTGGTTGAAATCGTCTTTTTTGGTTTAAAATTCATCTTTTTTGGTTACAAATTTTATTATCTGATTTAAAAATTAATTTTCTTAAACAATTTTGTTAAAAAGTCATCCTTTTTGTTGAAAATTCGTTTTTTTTAATTACCTTTTTTAATTCAACTTTCAGCTGTTTTATTAAGAAAAAAATTGGATTAAATTTGGTTAAAAATTGATTTTATGTTTTTCTTTGAATATAAATTTTTAAATTTTTTAAACTTTAATTTTAAATATTATGCTAAAGATATAACTGTTTTGTATAACATTAAAAATTATAAATTTCTTTAAAATTTATTGTCTTTCTCGACTACGAAATCTTTCTCTGCTAAAAATTCGTTTCTTATCTATTTGAAAATTGATATTTTCGGGTTCAAAATTAAACTATTCGGTTTAATTTTTTTTTTACAAATTTTAGAATTTGTCTTTCTGTGTTGACCAAAATTCTCTTGTTTTTGGATTGAAAATTAACTTTTTTATAGGAAATTCGACTTTTTGTTTTATAACTCAAAAATTTGGTTAAATTTTTCGATTTTACTTAAATATCTTTGTTGATTAAATATTCAATTATTCTTTTTAAAAAATTTATCATTTTTGTTTGAAAATGTAATTCTTTTAATATAAATTTTTTTGTTTAATTAAAAACTCAATTGTTATGTAAAAAATAATGTCCTTTGTTTTAATATTTATCTCTTTTAGTCTATTTGGCTTGAAACTTTAACTCTCAGTATCAATTACTTTTTTTTAAATTCAACTTTGTTCTTCAAAATTAATGTCTTTTGTTTTGAAAATTGATCTGGTTCATCTTTTTTTTTATTAAAATTGCAATTGATTGGTTAAAAATTATTTCTTTTTGGTTGATGATTGAAATATTTGATTAAAAACTCGCCTTTTTTATAAATTAAACAATTTCGTAGAATCTTCGTCTATTTTGGTTCAAAATAAAAATTTGTTCTTGAAAATTCTTCTTTTTAGGTTGAAAATTTAACTATTTTTTTTAGAAATCGTCTATTCGACTTGAAATTTTAACAATTGGTTTTAATTTACAACTATTAGGTTTAAAATTTAATTATTTTGTAAAAAATCGTATTTTTATATTTAAATTAAAAAATTTGGTTAAAATTTGTTTTATATCTATCCTGAAAATTTTTAATTGGTTGAATCTTTATCTTTATCTCTCTTTGGTGGAAAATAAAACTATTTTATTAAAAACTTCGTTTTGTTCTTGTTAAACAATTAATTTTTGTTTTTAAAAATTCACATTTTTTTGAAGAAAATTCTTAAAATATCAACAATTACATTTTTTGTTGAAAATTTGTCTGTTTGTAGAAAATTCGTCTTTTTATATAAAAATTCAAAAACTTGGTTGAATTGTTTTGATTTTACTGAAACATCTTTGTTGGTTAAAAATTCAATTATTCTTTTAAAAATTTATATCTTTGTTTGAAATTGTAATTCTTCGTATAAATTTGTTTTTTGTTTGTAAAAAAATCCAGATTTTTTATTAAAAATTATTGTTTTTTTGTTTGAAAATTGATCCCTTTCATATTTTTTAAATGAAAAATGGAACTGATTGGTTAAAAATTAATCCCTTTTGCTTGATTATTCAAATATTTTATTAAAAATACGCCTTTTTTAAATTAAAAAATTTCGTGGAATTTCATCCTTTTTGGTTGAAAATTAAAATTTGTTGTTGAACATTCTTCCTTTTGTTAAGAATTCGTCTACTTGATTTGAAACTTCAACAATTAGTTTTAATTTTTAACTATTAGGTTTAAAATTTAATTTTTCTGTAAAAAAATTTGTATTTTTAAATTTAAAACTAAAAAATTTGGTTAAAATTTATTTTATTTATTGCCTGAAAATTATTAATTGGTTAAAGCTTTATCTCTTTAATTCCAAATAGATTTCATTAAAAAAATCGTTTCGTTGTTAAAAATTATTTTTTGTTTTTGAAAATTTACATTTTCATGTTGAAAATCAAACTTTTTTGAAGAAAATTCATCTTTTTCTTAAATTTAACTGTCTGTGATTTAAAATTTTAAAAAAATTCTTAAAATATCAACTACTACATTGCTTGTTGAAAAATAATCTTTTTTTGTTTAAAAATTTAACAATTTGGTTATAAAAATCCTTTATCACGTTGGAAATTGAATATTTTTAATTGATATATTAGCTAATATCTTCTTCCCCTTTTTCCTGCAAATTTACAAAATTAGCAACTAAATCGGTTAGGAACTATCTGAAACTGGTAGCATCAAAAAGAATCTCTTTCAAAGAGTCTTTCTCTCCAACGGAAAGTGAAAAATTGGATGAAACTTCTAAATTCTAGGGGTTTTAGGGGATTCAAAAAATTGTAATGGCAAAAAAAGGGTACGGCCTGTGATCCCTGCTACTATAATTGACTTAAACTTACTTCTGAGCAAGAGCTTCCCTGTTTTCCCCAATCGACGACTCCAGCACATCCTTGGCAATCTCGACAGGTCCTTCAGCTCTCGAAGGCGACGGATCCTCCACGGTTGGTAAGTCCTCTGAACTCGAGGAAAATCCCTTCAACGGACTCCCATTCCTCCTCAGTTCCTCATTAACCCTGATCGCATTAGACAATCTCAACTGCAATGTATCCCTCTCCTCCAGAAGTTGCATCAACTCCAGAGTCAGTTCCTCACACCTAACGTCCCTCTGATGAAGCATATAAAGCGCCAGATCCAACTCATTCGCTGAATCTCCCTTGGCAGGACTTGTTTCATCATCATCATCAGATTTCATGATATGTCTCTTCAGAGCGTGCTGGATCAACTCCAGTTCCTTCACCTTCTCCTCCAACTGCTGCTTCAAATCACGGATCTCCTGTTCCCTCGTTTCCAGAATCCTCTTCAAATCCGACAACTGTCTCTCCTCCTCTTCTGACAAAGCCAACAACTCCTCGATCCTAACATCCCTGTCGTGAATCTGAACATTGAGATTGTGAATCTCCGCGTCTTTGGTGATGCTAAGTTCGGCGAGTCTTCTGTCCTTCTCGGCTAGATCGTTCCCAGCATATGCAACTTCCACCATTTTCTTCTGCAGCTGCTCCTCGTGATCAGAGTTGACCTCTTCAAGCTGGATTCTCAAATTCTCAATGTCCTTTTCCC
Source organism: Druon quercuslanigerum (assembly GCA_010014905.2). Lineage (NCBI taxonomy): Eukaryota > Metazoa > Arthropoda > Insecta > Hymenoptera > Cynipidae > Druon > Druon quercuslanigerum. Next base: position 3,587,400 of record JAAAKG020000017.1, read on the forward strand.
GGAGTTTTAAATCCGTGAGGAGGAGCTCCTTCTCTTCCTGGAGACGGGATTTTAGAGACTCGATTTCCAACTCCTTCTCTGATAGTTTCCGCTCCAAGACCTCTTCAGCTTCGAGTCTAACTTGTTCCTTTTCAGCCATGAGCCTTTCGATCGTTTCTTTCTCGTTCGACGAAGAATCTTGTAGAAGCTGAGCATCCTTCTCGGCTATAACGTGCCTCAAATCATCAACTTCTTGCTCCCAAGCACGCAGGGCGTCCTTCAACCTATTTATTTCATCATCCCCGAGGGATCTCTTCCTTCTCGAGACTCGTTCTGAATCCATCTGTTGTCGTTGGAGTTCCAATTCCTGACGAAGATTTTGCACCTCTTCCTCCTTTTCTTTGAGTCGATCTCTCAAGTTTTGCGACAATGTCGCCAAAGTCTGTTCGACCTGGGCCTTTTCGTCGTAGAGACGATTGACTGTGTCTTGCAGTTCTTGTATAATTTGGGGATAAGGACTATCACTAAGCGAGGATTCCAGATCCACTATCTGTAACTGCTTTTTGCTTAATTCTGCTTTTAGTTCATCTATTTCCTGATCATCACTACCTCCCATTCTGAAAACAGGAATACCGTCAACAGTTTTCGGAACCTCTGAAGCCACCTCTCTCTCAAGTTTCTCCTTCAGATCTGTGATGGTTGCCTCGCTTTCTGACAGCCTTTGCTTCATGTAATTCAATTCCTCCTTCTTGGCATGGAATTCCAGATTCAAGACGTTGTAACTTTCAGTTTTGTTCTCCTCGATATCGCTCAACCTTTCTAGTTCTTGCTCATGAACCTGGAGTTTGCTGACCAGTTCCTCAATTTCGAGTCTGCTCGTCTCTAATTCCTGTTTCGCCTTCTGCAATTCCTGCTCGAATCCCTGAATCGTAGACTCTCTTTCAGCCAAGAGGTTTCTTGATTCGTGAAGTTCGTGTTCTGCTTGTGATACCCTGTTATGCAAGAGTTGGAGGTTTATTTCATGAGATTGCGAAGTAGAAATAAGAGTCTGAATCTCTTGATCCTTCGCTTCCAAAATCCGATTCTTCGTTTCTAGTTCCGCTAAGTAAGTTTGTAGAGATAGATCCATTTGCTGAGATCTAGCTTCTATCTCAGAATTGGAAGACACCAACTCCTCTGTTCGTTTTTTCAAGAAAAGGAGTTTTTCCTCTTTTTCAAGAATCGTCTTTCGAAGGTTTTCGATTTCCATTCCCTCACCTTTTAGACTCTCCACACAAACATCTGATTCTTGCCTCAAACTTTGGACTTCGAGAACTTTCTCCTCAAGAGCCTTTCTCAGTTCTTCCTTTTCCCTCAAAGCTTCCTGCAACTCTTGACTTAATCTAGAAAGAGAATCATTCGCTTCTTTATTAAGAGATGAAACCTCAGCAATTTCTTCACCTTTCCTAGCCAGCTCTTCCTTAAGAACATCCGAATTTTGACGCATAACTTGAACCTGATCATTCGCATCCATCAAACTCTGCTCGTACTGTTTCCTCAGTATATTGTACTCCTCTTTTAATTTATCCAAATCCTTCTGCAATTCAACATTTCTTACATTAGATTCTTCTAATCTATTTTCAGTATCAGAACACACAGCTATTTTTGATTCCATAGCTAACCTATTAGTTTTCTGTTCTTCAAGAAGATGTTGCAGCTCTTCATTCTCGGCTGCTAGATCTTCTAGAGCAGTTTTCAGATTTTCAAGTTCTTCTCTAGATTTATCGCCTGCAGTGAGACACTCTTTAACCTCTAGCTGACTAGCTTCACTTTGCACTTGAGAATTTTGAGCTTCAGTTCCACATTCCTCCAATTTCTGTTGTAAGGCTCCTAACCTATTCGTCAATTCCTTGTTCCTAATTTCCCAAACTTCGAGTTGCATATCCTGTCTTTCCTTCAGCTCCAGGTGCCTCTCATTCGCTGCCATCAAGACATCCAAACGTTTCAACAGATTCTCCTTCTCAGCTATCGCCTTTTTATTTTCTTCCTTGGCTTCTTCTAAAGCTTTCTCTAAACTAGATATCTGGGAATTCATCTCGTCTTTGAAGACCGAATCCAGATCGCACAAATCGCTCGAGAACTTGTGAGATTTCACCTGTTGTTGTAGAGACTCAACCTGGAATTTGTACTCTTTCAGTTTCTTAATCAACTTTCCACATTTTGTTTGAACGTGCCTGTTTTCTTCGATGATCTTCGCTTTGTCAGCTTCGAGATCCTTCAGTTGATCCTCGAGTTCCGAAATTCTGATTTGTAACTGGACTTCTGCAATCGCACCGAGTGGATTCGTCACTATGTCATCGGCTAGTTTAGCATCTTCTGGATTCCAGCCCCAACCTTCCTCCTCTACTTCCACCTTCTCCATTTCCGTCTCCCAGTTTGATTCCTTCAAAGGAGCTGCTGCCTTCTCTACCTTTTCTTCAACAATCGTTTTTGATTGTTCCAAATGGCTCAAAGCTTGGGTCAAATTTTCTACTTGGAGCAACAATTGCGCTTTTTCACCTAAAGCGGCAGCCAATTCATCTTGTAGATTTCTTGTTTTTACTCCTGCCTCTTTGAGATCTTCTAGCGCTCTCGTTAAATCATTGACCTGCAACTGGAGAAGCTCGTTCTCCCTCTGAATTTTGCTAGAACGATCCTCAAGTTCTCGAACTCGACCAGCCTCATCCGAACTCTTAATCTCGTTCTCCAACTGGAGGATCTGGAACCTGCAAAGTTCGTGGGAACTCTCAATCTCCTGTTTTTCGAACAGAAGACTCTGAACTCTAGCTTCGTTCTCGGCCTTCAGTCTCTCGATTTCCGCAGAGAGACTACTACACAGGTTATCCTTCTCGGATAACAAATTGCTTAGTTTTCTAATTTCCTGCTTATCTGAATCCTCCACAGGAGCGAAACCAAAAGCCTTTGATGCATCAAACAAAGGAGCGGGTTCAGAACTTTCAAGATCCCTTTTAGATCTCTCTAAACTCACACTTTCTCTCAGATTACTCAACTCTGATTCCAGCTCTGATATCTTCTGCTGACAGAGGGTCAGTTCTTCACTTAATCTATCTCTCGAAACTACCAATTCCTGAGTTTGAGACTTAGCAGCGATCAACTCTTGACGAGTAGTCTCTAATTCTGCCCCTAAACTTTCAGTTGCCGTCTTTCCAGACGACAATTCCTGCTCAACAGCTTCAGTTCTCTCTTTTAAAGTTGCATTAAGGTCCTTCAAACTCTCGATCTTATCAGTCAATTCTTGGTTTTCCTTTAGAGTCTCATCCAGCTGCTTTTTAATCTCTTCATTTGAAGCAGTCAGGGCATTGTACTGCACCATAAGTTCGTTATAAGGTTCTTGAAGTGACCTATTTTGCCCTGATTGATTCATATTGAATCGGAGGTTCTCCTGCATCTGGACAAAGTTGCCAATCGAGTTGGCGAGCTCGTTGTCTAAATTCTCAATCTCGGCATCCCTTTCTTGCAATCTAGCTTCTAGAGTGTGAACAAGAGTCTGACACTGATCGCATCTTCCACACTGGGTGTTAATACCTTCTTGAGCAGACTCTTTTGGTGTATCCTCAACTTTTACAGCTGATTCGGCTTCCTTTTTCGCAGCCAATTCAGCTTCTTTCTTCTCTGCTTCCATCTTTAGCTGTTCCAGAAGAATCCTCCTATCCTCCGATTCCTTCTCCGCATTCTCAAGCCTTTCATTAATCTGTGATTGGCGTGACATCAACATTCCATTCTCTGTCTTCAAATTCTGAATAGTAGACAACTGGTCCACGTATTCAGTTTCCATAACTTGCATCCGAACACTCAGTTCCCTGACGTTATCCTTTGCTTCTTCCAAATCTTGTTTCTGAATCCTGCACTTCTCTATCATCGATTCAAATGATTCCTCTCCCATTTCTAGCACCAGCCTCATCAAAGAATCTAATCTCTGCCTCGATTCATTCAACTCGGAACTGAGTCTCTCGATATGAAGAAGTGCTTCTTGCTTTTCGTTCTGAACTCCCAGGAAACGTTCCTGCAAAGATGATATATGATTATCTTTCTCCTGCAATGCGGCATCCTTTTCCTGAATCTCCCTATTCTTCGCTTCCTTCTCATCCTTTTCCAAGGTCAATTTCTCCTCCAGTTGATTCACCTTCAACTCTAGTTCTTCAACCTGAGCAGCTTTTTTCTTCAGGTTAACAGCAATCTTCTTCATCTTCTCCAACTGTCTCTGCGACTTATCATCTGATTCAGCAAGCTGTTGTTCAAGATTGGTGATCTGAACCTCGAGGGACTTCTTCGTCTCCTCGGTGAAGTTTTGGCCAATGAGGACGTGCATTCTCTCCAACTCTGACTTCAGGGCCTCCGACTCCTGGATTTTACTATGCAAATCCTCAATGATGTCCTCTAATCTCCTATTCTGCATTTCCATATCTTCCATATGTTTCACCTTCAATTTCTCCAGAGCCTGATAAGCCTCATTCAATTCCACTTTCAGATCCTCGGCATATTTCGCATTAGTATCAAGCATATTTTGCACGTATTCAATTCGTTTTTCCCCTTCAGATTTAACAGTCTCTGCATCCTTCAATTTCTCCTCTATCTGATCACTTGTTATCTTCGCATCTTCAAGCTCTTGAGATTTTGTATGCAACTCATTCTCCAGTTCTTTGTTACGAACATCAGCAGTTTGAATCTGAGCTTGAAGACTGCTGATCTCAGACTCCTGGTTATGTAACTTCGCCTCTAGTTCATCCAAAAGTTTATCCTTGTTTTCTAACTCGTGGAGCAATTCCTCAAACTCCTCTGGACTCTTTGCTAGATTCAACTGACCTTGCAAGTTCTCGATCACTTTTTTAGTAGAGGATATGTCCTTTTTGTAAGAAACCTTCAGTTCATTTACTTCCTCAGTCAGGGAAACTATCGCAGCATCCTTTTGTTGAAGATCAATTTTCCTCTGAATGAGTTCATCCTGCAGAGAGTCTATCTGAATCATCTCATTCTGCAACTGAGCATACTTGTCGGTTAAATCCTTCTCCTTAGTCTTGATCAGATCCTTCAAGGAAGCAATCTCCTTTTCTTTCGATGCCACAAAAGTTGCTTGTTCTTCTAATTTAGCCTCAAAGACACTGATCGTATTGTCCAACTCCTGCTTCAAGTTCTTCACCATCTCCTCCTTTTGCTCAGCCTGCTCCACCAAACGGCGATTCTCATCCTGAAGCTGCTGCAGTCCTTCCTCGATTGAAATCTTCCCGGCTTCCAAATCATTCATCTTCTCCTGCATGTCATCACATTTCCGTTTCCACTCCTCGATCACCACCATCGAATCCTCCAGTTCTTTTCGTAGAGACTCACCATCTGCTCCGGAGGCTTCAAATTCTGTAATCTGGATAATCTTTCTTTCTAATTCCTCCTCTTTATCAATCAATTTCAACTTCAGGTCTTCCATGGTACTCTTCTGTTCTTGGATTAACCTCTTACAGGATTCGATTTCACTTTCCAAGGAGGCGATTGTCGCACTTTCAGCTTCCCTCAAGTCAGATTTTTCCTGGTTATCCATTTCTTCGAGGATGCTCACTCTCTCAAGCAAAGCTTCCTTTTCCTGACTCAGCTGCTCTAACTTTTGCGAAAGTTCCGATGAATCTTGATCCTTTTTAAGATCTGTTCCAAGCTGCTCTAGTTTTCGCTGCAGCTCTTCATTATCTTCCATCAAAGATTTTATCCTTAATTGAGAATCGTCTGAAACTCTTTCCTTTAATTTTGTTACTTCAATCGCCAGTTCGTTGTTTTCTTCAATGAGTCTCTGGATACGCTCCGATTCTTTCAACTCTTTAGAACTTTCAGCTTCCAGTTTTTCCTCCAGTTTCGTGAGTTTGATAACCAGTTCGTTGTTCTCGCGAGTCAGCATCTCAATCTTCATGGAACTGCCACTGTGTTCAGGAATCTTTTCAAAAGATTCTGTCGATCCGGTATCAGAAGAACCTTTCTCTTCAGTTTTCTCTTCCAGGGTCGACAACTTCTTCATGAGGTCACTGTTTCTTTGATTAATTTCTTCTATCTTCTTTAACGACTCGCTCCTCTCGGTTTCATGCAAAGTTTCGAAGGATTCAGTTGATCCAGCATCGGATGATCCTTTGTCTTTTAACTTGGAGATTTCTTGATGAAGTTCTTCATTCTCGCGAGTTAGACTTTCAATCTTCTGGATTAAATCAACAGACGGATCGTTCTGCTTCTGATCGTTTTGAATTCGGTTAAAGGATTCTAGTTGCTCTTCCAAGTCAACTATTTTCATCTCCGCAGTTACACGTAGATTTTCGGAGTCTGCGTTTTCAGCTTCTAAGGTCGAGATTTCTTGCTTTACTGAATGCAGTTCTGGAATTAGGTTTGAATTACCCGAATAATTAGATTTTTATATCGTTTTTTTAATGTGCGATGTGCAAAAATCTTGATTCTAACCAAAATTATTTTAGATTTGCCACGTAATACTTTTATGGAAGTAGGAAGGAGCGAACAAAATTATTTTTTAAAATCTGTTTTTAAGTTTAAAAATGATTGCAAATTTGTTATATTTACAGTTTTCGATAACAAATAATGATGTAAAATCATATTGCAGAAAAAATAATTTTGTATAAAGTTAGATTTTTTTAATATCTACTAATAAAAATACAATTTTTTTTCTGTTTTTGGTTCATGGGGACTTATTTTTCAAAATTTCAAAGTAATTTTAATAAAAAATATGTTCTGTTTAAATGGAACCACACACCACTTTTTTTTCACGTACAAAATTTGTTAAACATAATTCTCAGGTCCAAAAAAATGCAGAATAAAGATTTATAAAAAAGAAGCTTTTTAAAAATGTTCGAAATGTTTCAAGAGAATAAAAAATGTATTCAGAATTTAAAATTGACAAAATTATTCTAATTTTTTATAACCGAATAATGTAATGATTATTTTTTACGGCTAAAGTTTATCTCACATCTTAAGGGTGATAGGGATATATTATCTGGAAGTTTAGAACTTTTTAATTAATTATTGCAATAATAATTGCATATTTAAAAAAAGGCAATTTCAGGCGGTTTCAATTTGGTTCCAGATATTTCCAACATTTTCTGTTTGTTAAAATTGGAAACAAGTGTTCCATTAAAACAATTTAAAAAATCTAATATTTTTATAGTTTTAAAAAAAATATAACTTGATAAAAAATTTCTTTTTTCTAAAGTATAATTTCATAATTATTATTTTATATTGAAAACTGTACACATAAAAAAATTAGAAATAATTTCTTTGCGCAAAAAAAACGTCCAAAAAAGTGTTTAATAATATATGTAAGAGTCCAAATTAAGAAATTCCTGCGCATAAAAGTTCAGCAACTTTTGCACCTGCGCATAAATGTTCTGCGACTCTTGCAGATGCGCAGAAAATTTCGGCGACTCTTATAGATGCGCAGAAACGTTCTGCGACTCTTGCAGATGCGCAGAATTTTTTTTCCGACTTTTTCAGACGCGCAGAGAACTTCTGCGACTTTTTCAGATGCGCACAAGATTTTTACGGTTAATGAGATTGACAAACCAAACCTAAATTTTCCAGATATTTTGCACATCTTTTTGTCATGACAATTGTTTTAATAAAAAAAAAACTAATTTTAAAAGCATATACGTTTAAGAAAAATGTGGAATCCTACAAAGCTGAAATTGACAACACTAAATAAAAAATTACCTTGCATAAGATCTAGCTTCTGATTTTCTAATGCAGCAATGGCTTCGATGTGTGCTTGAATCTCTTTCGCTTGAGCATTGACCTTACCTTCGAGGTCAGCAATTTGCTCTTTCCAATCGCCTGCAGACGCTGTACAAACCGCACAATTTCCGAATATCGTTGATTTGCATTTTAACCATTGTTATTCAATAAAAAACTAATATATTCTGACAATGGCTCACATCCAAATTAAAAGCAAAAGCAACGTCTGTTATTGACGAAAGCAAATTAAAAACCACTTAAAATTTCAATCTTAGTATTGTTAAGAATTAGTCAGCAGTTATTGTAACATTTTTTATCAAAATTTCACGATTTTTCACCAGGATTCGCATCATTATCGAAATAAAAAAATTGCATGCAAGTTAAAGATTCGAACACCGTTATACGCTACAAACTACGCATCCTATTTCTAAAAATCAGAGTTCAGCAAACTTTGACAAGTAAGAAAGTAGGTACCATTGTTATGCCTAGGTAATAGAAAAATATACCAAATGATCAATTCGATTAGTATATCAAAACTGAAACCTTAAAACATTCAAAAACCGAAATCGTCAATCGAATCGCAGAAATCCATCACCAAATATCAAGGGAAAATGCTTCTCGGTGTTATTTTTTCTTCGCGAGCTTTTCTTTTAATATTGTGCAAGAGGGAAAAAAATTTGGAAAAATGCACTTTCTAGGAAGGAATTACTTTTAGCAAAATGTCTTTTACGAAATATTTTCGTATTCTAGTCGAACCTAATGTCTGTGATCTATAAAAATAGAAGAAAAAAACTGGTACGAAACTAAAAGACGTATCAAAAGGAGAGGATGACAAAGGCGAATGGCACGGACAAAGAAAATGGCATAAGAAAAGATGACGGATAATGACGGCACGGGAAAAATCCGTTCTGGCTCCTACCTTTAAGCTCGTCAAAGTCTACCAGACCCAGCTGAAGGTTACCTTTCTCCTCCTCTAGGAGCGCCACCTGATTGCCGAGTCTCACCAACTCCGCATTTGCATCCGATATCTGCACAGAATTCAAGATTAAATTAATTAAATTAATTAATCAAAGAAAAGAAAGAATTAATCAATTCAAAATTAAATTTTCGTCCAAAAATACTAATTTTAAAAAAAATACTTAAATTTTTCACAAAATTGGACTACGTTAAATAAAATAATGCAATTTTTAACAAAATAGTTGATTTTCAACCTAAAACGTTAATTGTCAAACACAAGCTTATTTTTTATAATAAAAGAATTTTTAAAAAAAATAGGATTTGTAAAAATTATGAATTTTCAACTAAGAAGACCAATTTTCTATTTAAAAAAAATTCGAAAAGATACATAAAAATGGACTACGAAAGATTAATTTTTAGTTTAAAAAATTATGTTGAAAAAAAACAATTAAAAAATAAATGGATAAATATCCAACCTTTTTTACCCCGAAGATTAATTTTCTAAAAACAAAGACGAATTTTCAACCAAACAGTTGAATTTTCGACTAACAAAACAAAAGAATTTTCAACAAAAAATGTGAAATTTTGAAGAAAAAGACTAATTTTCTGCAAAACACTGCACTTTTCAAACAAATAGTTGACTTTTTAACCAAAAAATAGATTTCTTCAAAAAAATGAATTTTCTACCAAATTAGTTGAATTTTCTCAACAAAAAAAAATTATTTTTCTACAAAAAAGTTACATTTTCGACCAAAAGACGAATTTACTATAAAAAGTTCGAACTAAGAAGAATAATTTTTATTAAAATAGTTAAATTTTTAACATAATAATCTAATTTTAAAGAAAATTCTCCAATTTTCAGCCATATAGTAGATTTTCAACAAACAAGGTTAATTTTTCTACAAAAAAGGCGAAATTTAAAAATAATAGTTGAATTTTCAACCAAAAAGATGAATTTTCAACCAAGAAGGTTAATTTTCTACGAAGAAAGATAAATTTTTTAAAAATAATTTAAAAAATTATTTTGAACAAAAAAACAAGAATGTTCAGCAAAATAGTTGAGTTTTCAACTCGAAAAGTTAATTGGTAATTTTTCAACCAAATGATGAATTTTCAACCAAGAACATTAATTTTCTGTCACTAAAAACAAATTTAAAAAAAAAACATGAAGAATGGACTAAACACGATTAACTTTTAATTTTAAAAGTTTATTTGACAAAAAGAAACTACAATTTTCAGCAAAATATAGATTAAATTTTCAGATCAAAATTTTTTTTTTAATATTTGAGTTTTTAACAAAATAGTTAAATTTTCACAAAATAATTATGTTTTGAATAAAATGTTCCAATTTTCGGAAAAATAGTTATTTTTCAACCAAATTTTCGATCAAAATAGTGGAATTATCAACCAAAAAAGACGAATTTTCCACAAAACAGTTGAATTGTCGATTTTAATTTTACATAAAATTATCTAATTTTAAACAAAATAGTTCAATTTTCAAACGAATAGTTGCTTTCTCAACCTAAAAGATTATTTTTTAACCAAGAAGATTAAGTTTCTTTAAAAAGAGACAAATTTTCTATAAAATACATTATTTTTTCATCAATTAGTTGAGTTTTAAACTTAAAAAATTATTTTTCAGCAAAATAGTTGAAATTTCTACCAAATTTGTGGAATTTTTAACCCAAAAAGACGAATTTTCTACAAAAACAGTTAAATTTTTTAGCAAAGAAGACTAGTTTTGAAAAAAAAAGTTCAATTTTCGAAAAAATTATTAAATTTTATGCAAAATAGTCTGATTTTTAAACAAATAGTAGATTTTTCAAACAGAAATTTTACTTTTTAACCAACAAGATTAATTTTCTCAAAAAAAGACGAATTTTTTACAACGAAAGCTACGTTTTTTACCAAAAAAGACTATTATAATTTTCCAAAAAATAATTAAATTTTCTACGAAATAGCGGATTTTTTAACCAAACAGATCAAGTTTTCTGTAAAAAAACACGAATTAAAAAAAAAGATGAATATTCAACCAAATAGTTGAGTTTTCAACTCAAAAAGCTATTTTTCAACATAATAGTTGAATTTTTTACTATAACAGTGGAATTATAAAAAAAAAAATGAATTTTCTACAAAAACAGTTAAATTTTTTACAAAAGAAATTAATTTTAAACAAAATATTCCAATTTTCAGCTAAACAGTTAAATTTGAAAACAAATGGTTGATTTTTCAACAAAAAAGATATATTTTTATACAAAAGAAAACTAATTTTGAATCAAATAAATAAATTTACATACGAATAGTTGAGTTTTAAACTAAAAAAGTTATTTTTCAACAAAATAATTGAAATTTCTACCAAATTAGAGGAACTTTCAACCCAACAAGACGAATTTTCTTCAAAACAGTTAAATTTTTTACCATATATGACAAATTTTTCAACAAAATAGTTCAATTTTCGAAAAAAAAATTAAATTTTAACAAAATATTTCAATTTTTAGCAAGAGGTAAATTTTCAAAAAAATAGTTAATTTGTTATTTTAAAAATAAAAATTTTTCTGCAAAAAGAAAACGACTTTTCCACAAAATGCATAAATTATCAACCAGATACTTGAATTTTAAACTCGAAAAGTTATTATTCATTAATATAGTCGAATTTTCGACCCAAAAAGACGACTTTTCTACAAAACAGTTGAACACAAAGTAATTAAATTTAAAACATAATAGCCTAATCTTCAAACAAACAGTTAATTTTTCAACACAAAAAATACATTTTAATCAAGAATATTATTTTTTTTTTAAAGGGACAAAATGTCTACAAAATACATTAATTTTTAACTAAATCGTAGAGTTGTCAACTCAAAAAGTTATTTTTCGGAAAAATAGTTGAATGTTCCACCACATTAGTTCAATTTTTGTCCAAGAAAGACTCATTTTTAACAAATAAGTTAATTTTTTCACAAAATAATTAAATTTTAAACAAAACTATTCCCATTTTCCACATAAAAATTCCATTTTCAAACAAATAGTTGGTTTTTCAACTGAAAAAGTTATTTTATTTTTAAATAGTTGAATTTTCTACCAAAATAATTAAATATTTAATAAAGAAAGACCAATTTTAACACATAGTTTTAAAAAACTCCTTTCTTCTAAATCTAAGTTTCTATTTCTGATCTGAATTAAATTCCCTATATTTAAATTTATTACATAAAATAGTCCAACTTTAAATAAAATAGTAGATTTTTCAAACGAAATAGTTAATTTTTCAACTTAAAATATGAATTTTTCAGCAAAAGCATAGGAATTTTCTACAAGAACAGTTGAATTTTGGACCAAAGAAGACTATATTTTAACAAAATATTTGAATTTTTAACAAAATGATTAAATTTTAAGCAAAACATTCTAATTTTCAGCAAAATTGTTAAATTTTCAAACAAATGGTTGATTTTTTAACCAAAAACATTAGGTTTTCTTCAAAAACAAAGGAATTTTCAACATAATAAATTTAAAACCGAATAGTTGAGTTTTAAACTCAAACAGTTATCTCTCAATAAAATAGTTCAATTTTCTACAAAGACTAGTTTCTCTCGAAAAAAATCGAATTTTCTTAACAAAAAAAACAAACAAAAAACACATTTCTACCAAGTTAGTTGAATTTTTAACCCAACAGGATTAATTTTCCACAAAACTATTGTATTTTGAAATTTTTAACAAAATAGTTCAATCTTTTACCAAAAAAATTCAATTTTCAACCAAATAGTCCAATTTTCAAACAAAAAGTTGATTTTTCAACCGAAAACCTTACCTTTTTTACCAAGAAAATTAATTTTGTTAAAAAAATTTTGAATTTTCTCAACAAAAAGTATTTTTTAAAATGTAAATTTTCTCCAAAAAGTTGAATTTTCGACCAAAAAACACTATTTTTTAACAAAAAAGTTCCATTTTTCATACAATAATAAAATTTTTAACCAAATAGTCCAATGTTCAAACAAACAGTTGATTTCCAACCTAAAGCTTAATTTTTTTACCAAGAAAATTAATTTTCTCACACAAATTTTTTTTTCAAAAGATCAATTTTTTCAAAAAAAAATTGAATTTTCCACCAAAGAAGACTAATTAATAATAAAAAACGTTCAATTTTTCACACAAAAAAATTTAAACCAAATATTCCAATGTTCAGCAAAATAGTTAAATTGTCAAGTGAATGGATAATTTTTCAACCGGAAAACCTAAATTTTTCTACAAAAGAAAACTAATTTTCAACAAAATAAATTTACAATCGAATAGTTGAATTTTAAACTTAAAAATTTATCTCTCAATAAAATAGTTAAATTTCCTATCAAATTAGTTGAACTTTCTCGAAAAAAATCGAATTTTCTAAACAACCAAAAAAAAAACACATTAATTATCAACCAAGAAGTTGCGTTTTTAAATTAAAAAGTTATTTTCCAATAGAATAGTTGCATTTTCTACCAAATTAGTTAAATTATCAATCAAAAAGACGAATTTTCTAGAAAAAACAGTTTAACTTTTCCCCAAAAAGACTAATTTTTCATAAAATAGTTAAATTTTTGACAAAATATTCCAATTTTAGCAAAATAGTTAAACTTTCAAGCAAATAGCTGATTTTTCAACAAAAAAAAAAAGTTTTCTGCAAAAGCAAAGGAATTTTCTACAAAACAGTTTAATTTTCGACCAAAAAAGACTAATTTGTAACAAATTTGTTCAATGTTCCACAAATTAATTAAATATTACACAAAATAGTTCACTTTTTAAACAACTACTTGATTTTTCTACATAAAAGCTTAGTTTTTTTTATAAAGAAGATCAATTTTCGCACAAAAAGTTGAATTTTCTCAAAAAAAAAAAATTTTTCTCAAGAACTTCAATTTTATCAACAAAAAAAAGTTGAATTTTCGACCAAAAAAGACTAATTTTTACGAAAATCGTTCCATTTTTCATAAAATAATTAGATTTTTAACAAAATAGTTCCATTTTTAACAAAGTAATTAAATTTTCAACCAATTAGTCCACTTTTCAAACAAAAAGTTGATTTTTCAGCCGAAAAGCTTACTTTTTTTGCCAAGAATATTAATTTTTTCAAAAAAAGTTGAATTTTCTAAAACAGTTTTTTTTTCTTCAAAAGTTCAATATTCTCAAAAAAGTTACATTTTTTGACCAAAAAGGCTAATTTTGAACAAAATAGATTAATTTTGCATAAAATAATTAGATTTTAAACAAAATAGTCCAATTTTTAAACAAACAGTTGATTTTTAACATAAAAGCTTACTTTTTTTACCAAGAATATTAATTTTCCCCAAAAAAGTTACATTTTCTCAAAAAAAAAAAATTGTTAAAAGTTCAATTTTCTGGAAAAAAGTTGAATTTTCGACCAAAAATGCTAATTTTTAACAAAAAAGTTCCATTTTTTATGAAATAATTAGATTTTAAACAAAATAGTCGAATTTTTAAACAAACAGTTGATTTTTCAACTCAAGGAAAATATATTTTTTTAAATAGTTGAATTTTTAACCAAGAAAGTCGAACTTTCAAGAAAAACCGTTGAATTTTCGATCAAAGAAGATAAATTTTTAACAAAATAATTAACTTCTAAACAAAACATTATAATTTTCAGCAAAATAATCAACTTTTTAAATCAATGGTTGATTTTTCTAACAAAGAACATAAATTTTTCTACAAAAGAATACTAATTTTTAAGAAAATTTTTCCATTTTTCATAAAACAATTAGATTTTTAACAAAATCGTTCAATTTTTTACAAAATATTTAAATTTTTAACCAACTAGTCCACTTTTCAAACATAAAGTTGATTTTTCAACCGAAAATCTTACTTTTTTTTACCACGAATATTAATTTTCTCAAAAAAAGTTGAATTTTCGAGCAAAAAAGGCTAATTTTTAACAAAAAGTTCCATTATTTATGAAATAATTATATTTTAAACAAAATAGTCGAATTTTCAAACAAACAGTTGATTTTTCAATTAAAAAAGATGTTTTTTTTTAAATAGTTGAATTTTCAACCAAATAAGATTATTTTTTAACAAAATAATTAACTTCTAAACAAAACATTATAATTTTCAGCAAAATAGTTAACTTTTTAAATTAATGGTTGATTTTTCAACAAAAAAAAAAATAAATTTTTCTGCAAAAGAATACAAATTATCAAGAAAATAAATTTACAACCGAATAGTTGTGTTTTAAACTCAAAAAAATATTTCTCAATCAAATAGTTAAATTTCTACAAAAATAGTTGAAAGTTCGAGCATAAAAGGCTAATTTTTAACAAAAAAGTTCCCTTTTTCATAAAATAATTAGAATTTAAACAAAAAAGTTCAATTTTCAAGAAAATAAGTCGATTTTTCAATCTAAAAGCTTACTTTTTTTACCACGAATATTAATTTTCTCAAAAAAATTTGAATTTTCGACCAAAAAAGGCTTTTTTTAATAAAAAAGTTCCATTTTTGATAAAATAATTAGATTTTAAACAAAATAGTCCAATGTTCAAACAAACAGTAGATTTTTCAACTTAAAAAAGATATATATTTTAAATAGTTGAATTTTTAACCAAGAAAGTCGAACTTTCAACAAAAACCGTTGAATTTTCGACCAAAGAAGATAAATTTTTAACTAAATAATTAACTTCTAAACATTATAATTTTCAGAAAAATAGTTAACTTTTTAAATCAATGGTTGATTTTTCTAACAAAGAACATAAATTTTTCTGCAAAAGAATACTAATTTTTAAGAAAATTTTTCCATTTTTCATAAAACAATTAGATTTTTAACAAAATCGTTCAATTT
>JAAAKG020000017.1:3611190-3634865 GCA_010014905.2 Druon quercuslanigerum
TCAAAAAAGGTTTTTAATTTTTTAACCCGTTTCGTTAAGGATTTAACAATTGTGTGAAGAATTCGTCTCTTTTTTGTGAAAATAAACTGATTTAAAAATCCTTTTTTTTTTAAAGTAATTTTTTAAACCTGAAATTTATTTATTCCATTTTGAAAAGTAGTCGAAAATTGGTAACGTAGTTGATGGAAGGCACTAAAGTTCATTTTTCAGCCTGAGTATTTATTTTATTTATTTATTTATTTTATTAATTTATTTTATTTATATCAATGATAAAATTTGAAACGTATTTTTAGTTCGTGGAAGACTACGAGCCGACAAAAGCAGACTCGTACAGAAAGAAAGTTGTATTAGACGGGGAAGAAGTACAAATCGATATTTTGGATACGGCAGGACAAGAAGACTATGCAGCTATTAGAGATAACTATTTCCGAAGTGGGGAAGGATTTCTCTGTGTATTTTCAATCACAGAAGATGACAGCTTTCAGGCCACACAAGAATTCAGGTTAGAACAACAGTTTAAAGATGTTTTAAGTGTACCGGGAAATGACAATAGTGCATTTAATTTTTAACCGGGAATTTTACAAATTAAAAAAAATGTTTTCCAATTTTGATTTCAATAGTTTCTTCAAAATAATTAGTTGAATTGTGAACTTTTTCAATTATGGTATCATGCAGTTTACAAGAAGTAATTCGAAAATCTTTCGTTTAAAAATTTTTCCGTTTAGATTTTTATTTTTCGGCATACATTTTGCATTAAAGGAATTTTAAAATTCAGTTTTTAACAACTTGAAAAATTAAAAATTATTAAACTGCACTGTAAGGAATAAAAAGTGAATAATTTTTTAGTTTTAAAATAACTTCAAAATAATATATTCATAATTAAAGGCTTTTTTATTAAATTAAAAATATTATTCTAGTGTACAATTTGACCATTTTTTTTAATTCAGAACAAGAACAATTGCTTGATGCTTATCAATATTTGACTGTTAATTTAAAATCAGTAATTATTATTCAAATATTCGAAACTAAACTTTAAACGTTACCATTTTAATTGTTTTAGTTTAAAAAATTTATTTACAAGTAAAATGGTTAAATTGTGATGTATAAATAAATATTGAACACCTATTATTCTTTGGAAAAATCCAAATAACTTGAAGAGATACTAAGGTCTAAAAAAAATTCAAAATTAA
Source organism: Druon quercuslanigerum (assembly GCA_010014905.2). NCBI lineage: Eukaryota > Metazoa > Arthropoda > Insecta > Hymenoptera > Cynipidae > Druon > Druon quercuslanigerum. The sequence goes on from JAAAKG020000017.1 coordinate 3,612,381, forward strand.
TTAAAATTTTGAAATGATTTCGAATAATTTAAACAAAGTATCTACGTATACCGACAACATTTTCTCAATATTTCTAAAAAAATTGAAAGTGAATTTTTATTTTGAAAATTTAATTTTAAGAGAATATTTAAAAAGATTTAGAAAAGATTTCCAAAGTTTTTAAAAATGAATCTGGCAGATTTCAAGGAAATATTTATATTTTGCAGGATTTTAAAAAACTTCGAGGAAGAATTCGAATCATTTTAAAAGATGCTTAGAAGTTATGGAAAAATTTCAAAAATTATATACAATTCGAAAAAAATGTAAACCAACATATAGTTGTTCCAAGATTTTAAAATAAAGTTTTGAAGCTTTTTAAGGATTTCAAACTATTTTAAATAATAATAATTTAATATTTAAATTAAGAAGTGTTCAGTTTATAACAAAAAATGTAATCGATCAACTTTTAATATTTATAGCTTAAAATTGCTTAAAATGATTTCAATTTTGGAAATTCACAATTATTCTTTATTTGTAAAAGTAAATTTATTTTACTGTATTAAACTATTTTGTTAAAAAATCGTTTTTTCGGTTTGAAATTAATTTATCAACTGAAAATTGAACTATTCTATTTTTGGTTGAAAATTCATGTATTTTGTTAAAAATTCGTTTTTTCTTTGGCTGAAAATTAATTTATTCAATTAAAAATGTTATTATTCGAGTTGAATATTCCATCGTTTTAGGTAGAAAATAATCTTTTTTGTTGAACATTAATTTTTTTAACATGGAGAATATTCCATCATTTTAGTTGAAAATTCATCTCTTTTATTGAGCATTAATTTTTTTAACTGAAAATTTAACTGGCTCATTTTTGGTTGACAATTTATCTTTCTTAGTTCAAAAATTTATGTATTTTGTTAAAAATTCGACTATTCGGTTAAAAATTCGTCTTTTCTTTGGCTGAAAATTATTTTATTTAATTAAGAATGTTATTATTCGAATTGAATGTTCCATCATTTTAGGTAGAAAATAATCTTTTTTGTTGAACATTAATTTTTTTAACATTATTTTAATTTTTTAATTTTTAATATTAATTTTAATGCAACTATTAATTTTTTGGTTAACATTTTTTTTAAACTAAAAATGTAACTATTCCAATAGAGAATATCCCATCATTTTAGCTGAAAATTCATCTTTTTTATTGAACATTATTTTTTTAAACTGAAAATTTAACTGGCTCATTTTTGGTTGACAATTTATCTTTCTTATTTAAAAATTAATGTGTTTTGTTGAAAATTCAAATATTTGGTTGAAAATTTGTCTTTCAGTTGAAAATTCTTGTATTTTTTTGAAAATTGTATTATTTGATAAAACATTAATCTTCTTGTTTGAAAAATCAACTATTTGATTTAAATACTCACCTTTTTAGTTAAAAATGATTTTTTTTTATTTGAAATTTAACTATTCAATTTTGGTTTTAGTATTATCTTTTTTAGTTGAAAAATCGTATTTTTGATTGTTGGTTCATCTTTTTGGTTTAAAGTTCAAATATTTCAGTTAAAAATTCATTTTTTCTTTTATCTGAAAATTTAACTTTGCATTTTTGGTTGAAAATTTGACCTTTTAAATTAAAATTCATCTATTTCGTGAAATATTCATGTAGTTTGTTGAAAAATCGTCTTTTTAGCAGAAAATTAATCTTCTTGTTTTAAAATTCCTCTTTTTGGTTGGAAATTCAACTCTTTTATTAAAAATTAATCTGTCTTGGTGAAAATGGAATATTTTTACTTGAAAATATAAGATTTTAAATCGTTTCAAACTTTATTTAATATATTACTCACATCATTTCTAACTAGATATGCAGTTAGTTTAAATTATAAGAATATAAAATAAAAAATTGTTAGAATAATTATTCGTATTCATGAACTGTATGGAAAAATTCAAGAAATCATTAATGATGTTTTTAGTATACTATTTAATATTAATGTTTCAACACAATTAAAAAAAAGTAAAATACTTTAATCGCTCATTTCTATAAAAAAAATTATGCATTGGAAATAAATTTGGAAACCAATGTTCATTCAATTTTAATTTACAAAACCTCATTCTATTTCTTAAAAGGACTTTTTTATGGAAATTATTCTATCTGAAAATTATACGTACAATTAATTTTAGTTAACCATTTTTGGAAATATTTAATTTGTAAATAACCTTTTAAGGAATAGAATAACCTTTTTGTAAATTGAAATTGAATTAAAATTACGTCTTTTTCTTAAAGCGGAAGCAAACGAAAAAATCAAAAAAGTAAATTTAGTATACGAAAGTTATGACTTGAACTATTTTTGTGTTATTCTGTGGGTTTTCTCTTCTAAAATTTGTTGCGCTTGTCTTCTCAAATTACTTTAGATCATGACCTAAAGTGTTGAGTAGTCAGGGTGATCGCTGCACCGGAAACCCAGAAATTTTTTTGTGATCGACCGGGAAATGACTGAATTTATTTTTAGACCGGAATTTTTATAAATTTATATCAGAAAAATAATTTTAAGGACGATTTCAACTTCTTTTTTAATATTAATATTAACTTTTTCCACTATAAAATCATTTAGTTTATAGTGCTTCAATCTAGAATTTTTACTTTTAAAATTTTCCATTTTAGGTCTTCATTTTAAATCGTACATTTCCAATTTAAAGAATTATAAAATGTAGTTTTGAAAATTTACAAAAAGTTTTGAAACTGTTTTCAATTTTTAAATAATTTAAAATTAATGCATTAATAATTAAACGCTTTTATTCAATTTGGCATCTTATTCAGATATTGTTTCAGTCCAAAATATTCCATTCTAATCCCATTAAATATTAAATTTTTAAATAAAGTTTTTGTATACCTATCAATATTTGACAAATTAAACAATTTAAAATTGCATTTTTTGAAATGGCCTTGAATAGTTTAAATTTTAGATTTAAAAATTAAAATTTTGAAATTTACTATTTTAATTGTTCAGTTTCAAAAATTTTAATTTGTAAGTATTTGGTTTCAAAAAATTGAAAGTTCAGTTTTATTTTTTCTATCTTAAAATTGCTAAAAAATGGTAAAATTTGGAATCATTATAAATTTATTGATTCGTTCTTCAATTTAGACTATTTAAACCATTGAAAATAATAGCCTGGCTTCAATTTTAATATTTAAAATTTTAAACCTCTGGTGCTTTAATTTGAAGTTCAGTTTTTATTACATCAAATGAAAATTTTCAGCTTGAGTTCAAATTTTTGAATGTCGCTCTTTTGTTGAAAATTAGTCTGTGTGGTTTTAAAATGCAACGCTTTTTGGTAGAAATTTTATAGTTTTTAGTGACAAATGCAACAATTTGGTAGAAAATTCAACTATTTGGTAAAAAATTCACTTTTTTGTTAAGAATTCAATTTTTTTGTAGAAAATTCGGGTTTTTTCTTGAAAATTCAAGAATTTGGTTGCAGTTTTTTTCTTTCTTGACTGAAATTTCCTCTTTTTGGCTTCAAAGTTTATCTTTTTATGCGGAATTTTAATCTTTTGCCACAAAAATTAACCATTAGGTTGAAAATAAAATGTTGTTGAAAATTCAGCTGGTTTCTAGAAAATTTGTCTTTTCTGGCTTAAAAATTAAAAACACTTTGGTTGAAATTTTTTTCTTTGATTGAAAAATATTCCTGGTTTGAAAACTCGTCTTTTTACTTTGCAAATTCATATTTTTAGCTTGAAAATTCAAAATTTATTTGTAATTGTTTTAATTTATGGCCGAAAAATCTTTTTGGTTAAAAATTCAACTCTTTTGTTGAAAATTCGTCTTTTTGATTCGAAAATACATCTTTTTGGGGAGAAATTTAATTGTTTCTAGTTAAAAAGACAACTATTTAGTAGAAATTAGTTGAATTTTTAAAATACGAAAAATCCATTTTTAATCAAAAATGGAGTAGTTAAGTTTTCTTTTAAGAGAATTATTTTTCAAAAAAAAAACGAATTTTCAACAAACTGTGTAATTTTGTATCAAGTATTTGAATTTTATACAAAATTTCTAGATTTTCAAGCCAGAATGACGAATTTTCTACAAAATCGTTGAATTTTAAAACCGAGAATATAAATGTTCATCCGATCAGTGGAATTTTCAACAAAAAAATTCAATTTTCAGGTATTTTAAGATAGTTACAGTTTTGACCAAAAAGGTGAAATTTCCACAGAAAGAGATGAATTTTGAATCCAAAAAGGCAAATTTTTGACAGGGAAAGATTTTATCAGTCACGAAAAAAAAGTTTTAATCCAATTGTTAAATTTTCTAGCCAAAAAGATCAATTTTCTAGAAAATAGTTACATATTTAACACGAAAATATGAATTTTCAACCAAAAGACAATAAATTTCAACCATACAGTAGCATTTTTTACCGAAAAAGATTAAATGTATGCCAAGATATGAATTAAAAAATAAAATAATAATTTTTAGCCGCGAAAGAAAAAAAAATTCAATGAAATTGTAGAATTTTTAAGCCCAAAGATAAATTTTCAAAACAAAATCATTCAATTTTGAACCAAATAATGAAATTTTTAACCAGAAAGAAAAAATTCCTAACCAAAAATTCAGTATACAATAAACATTAATCGAAATAAATGAACTGTCAACGAAAAATGGAACCAATTCTCAGAATTTATTTGTTTGATTGGAAATTTAACTATTTGGTTAAAAATTCCTTTTTGTTTCAATTCAAAATCGATCTTTTTTAGTTAAAAATTCAACTGTTTGGTTGAAATTCATGTGTTTTGTTTAAAATTAATTTTTTAATGTGAAAATTCAACCATATAATTTTGGGTTAATAATTTATCTTTTTTAGCAGAATAAAATCTTTTTGGCTGAAAATACAACTAAGTTAATATTCTTTTTTGTTTATTGAAGATTCATGATTTTAGTTGAAAAATCACTTCTTTAATTGAAAATGAAGCTAATCTTCTGGAGATAATTCTGTTTTGGTTAGGATTCAACAATTTTGTTAAAAATTCGTTTTTTAGTAGAAAAACCATTTTTAACTGAAAATTGATCTGTTTGATTAAAAAGTCATCATTTATGTTAGCATTTTTTTTCTTGAAAATTCAAATTGTACACTTTTTGATTTTAAAATACACTTAAATTTAATAATTGACCAATTTTATGACACAATTTTGAAAATATTATTTTAAATTCGTGCCACGAATTTATGCTGTTTTTAATCTCTAAAGTGTTTTCGAGACCTGGAATTTTAATAAAAACTCTTCTTTTTTTTTTCTTTCTCAGGGAACAAATTCTCAGAGTGAAAAATGATAAAAATATTCCATTTTTGTTAGTGGAAAATAAAAGCGATCTTTTTGAATAGAAATTTCATCCTTTTGAGTTAAAAAGACAACTGTTTGGTAGAAATTAGTTGAATTTTTAAACTAAAAAAGATCAATTTTTAATCAAAAATTGAGTAGTTAAGTTTACAGTTAAGAGAATTATTTTTCAATAAAAAAATCGAGTTTTCAACAAACTGTGTAATTTTGTATGAAATATTTGAATTTTATACAAAATTTCTAGATTTTCAAGTCAAAAAGACGGATTTTCTACAAAATACAGTTTTACCCAAAAAGGTAAAATTTCTACAGAAAAAGATGAATTTTGAAATCAAAAAGGCGAAATTGTTGAATTTTCTAGAAAATAATTACATATTTAACAGGAAAATATGATCTTTCAACCAAAAGACAATACATTTCAACCAAACAGTATCATTTTTTACCAAAGAAGTTTAAATGTATGCCAAGATATGACTTAACAAATAAAATAATAATTTTTAGTCACGAAAGAAAAAAAAATTCAATGAAATTGTTGAATTTTTAAGCCCAAAAGATAAATTTTTAAAACAAAATCATTCCATTTTGAACCAAATAATAAAATTTTTAACCAGAAAGAAAAAATTCCTAACCAAAAATTTAGTATACAAAATTAATATACATTAATCGAAATAAATGAACTTTCAACGAAAAATTGAACCAATTCTCAGAATTTATTTGTTTGATTGGAAATTTAACTATTTGGTTAAAAATTCCTTTTTGTTTCAATTCAAAATCGATCTTTTTTAGTTAAAAATTCAACTGTTTGGTTGAAATTCATGTATTTTGTTAAAAATGAATATTTTAAGTGAAAATTCAACTATCTAATTTTGAGTTGTCAATGCATCTTTTTTAGCAGAAAATTTTTTTTTTTGCTGAAAATACAACTAAGATAATATTCTTTTTTGTCTATTGAAAATGAAGCTACTTTTCTGAAAATTAATCTGTTTTGGTTAGGATTCAAGAATTTTGTTAAAAATTCGTTTTTTAGACTACACTTTTAATAATTGACCAATTTTACAACACAATTTTGAAAATATATTTTAAATCCGTGACACGAACTTACGCTATTTTTAATTTCTAAAGTGATTTCGAGACCTGGAATTTTAATAAAAACTCTTCTTTTTTTTCTTTCTCAGGGAACAAATTCTCAGAGTGAAAAACGATGAAAATATTCCATTTTTGTTAGTGGGAAATAAAAGTGATCTTCAGGAGAAAAGAAAAGTATCGTTAGCCGAGGCTCAGGGCAGATCGCAACAATGGGGAGTTCCTTACGTTGAAACGAGTGCAAAGACGAGAGAAAACGTCGACAAGGTGAGAATTTAAAAAAAAAATTACAGACAAAAAAATCCAATTTAAAAAAAAATGAAAAAAAATTATTTATAAATATTTTTTCCATCAAAAACTTGTCTCTAAATGTTGTCAATGTTCGCTTTTACTTTGTGACTGTCTCTGAAATCTATACTCTAACTTTTTCACCACATACAGTATTAAAGCACATGATCAGCAACAAGAATAAAGGAAGAAATTTAACACACGATACTATTTTTTATTCTCTTGCAGAAAAGTTCATTCTCTACACTCTATTAATTTTATTTCAAACTTCATTTACTGCATTTCGCGCATTTGGTAATTTTAGCTTAGTAAAAGCCAAGAGCGAATCCAGAGAGTCTCTTATTTTTCTTAAAAAATTTCAGCCCCTTAATGACAAACTACTTTAATCCGAAACAAAAAAGGTTTTTTCAGTAAATAATGAAAAACAATCATCCAAAATGTAGAACTTTTGAGTGAAAAAAGATTCATTTTCAACCAAAAAGATTAATTTTCTACCAAAAAGACGAATTTTCAATAAATTATATAATTTTTTAACCAACTAGTTTAATTTTTAAATTTCTAAACAAAAAGTCAAATTTTCTATACACTACAGTTGAATTTTAACCTGAGAATATGAAGTTTCAACAAAAAAGTTAATTTCCAATTAAACAGGTAATTTTATGTTAAAAAATTAGTTTTTAACAAAAAAAAAATAAAATTTCAACAAAATACATAAATTTTGAACCTAAAATGTGGATATTCAACCAAGATTAAATTTCTACAACAAAAAAGATGACTTTTCCACAAAAAAGTGGAATTTTTAAACAAAAAAAATATTTTTTAACACAAAATTTAATTTTCTATCAAATTGTTTAATTTTCAACTTACAAAAGAAAAATTTTCAACCAAAAATGCAACAACTGTATTTTTAGATAAAAGAACAATGTTTAACTAAAAAAAACTAATTTTTTACAAAATTGGTAAATTTTAAAATAAATATTTTAATTTTGGAACAAATAGTTTAATTTTTACCAAAGTATTTAATTATTAACCAAAAATATGAATTAAAAAAAAATGTATTCTCAACAGCTGAATTTTTCACTAAAAAATTTGAATTTTTATCCAAAAAGAATAATTTTCTACCAAAAAGACGACTTTTCAATAAATTACATAATTTTTTAACCAACTAGTTTAATTTTTAAATTAAAAAGGCACGCTTTTAACTTAATTTTTATTGAAAAAAATTTCTTCTGCAAACAAGTTGAACGTTTTACCAAACTGTTGAACTTTCTAGACAGAAAGTCGAATTTTCTATACACTACAGTTGACTTATTAACCTGAAAATACGAAGTTTCAACAAAAAAGTTAATTTTCAATTAATTAATTTTATGTTAATATTTTTTATTTTTATGTTAATTTTATGTTAAAAAATTAGTTTTTAACCAAAAATAAAAAATTTCAACAAAATACATAAATTTTGAAACTATAGGTTGGATATTCAACCAAGATTAAATTTGTACAAAAAATGTACGAACTTTCAACAAAATTCATTTATTTTTAGCTAAATAGTGGAGTTCATCAACTAAAAAAGTCAATTTTTAACAATAAATAGAAGGAGTAATTGTGATTAAAAAAAATGCATTTTTAATTCAAAAGAACGATTTTGATACAAAACAGTTGAATTTTTAACCAAAGAGATGAATTTTCTACTTAAATTATAAATCTGTAACAAAAAAAAGAATTTTTAAGAAAGTAGTTCAACTTTCAACGAAAGAATACTAATTCTCAACAAAATGCATAGATTTTTAATCATGTAGTTGAATTTTCAACGAAGGAAATTAATTTTCTCGCAAAAAAGATGAATTTTTAACGAAATATTTGAATTTTTAGTCTCGTAAAGGTCACTTTTTACCCAAAAATATTTACGAAACAGTCGAATTTTCAAGAAAAAATTGAATTTGTGACCTAATAGTTACATTTTCTAACCAAAAATTCGAATTTTCTACAAAGCAGTTAAATTTTCAACCCGAAAATATGAACTTTCAACAAAAAAGTTATTTTTCAACTAAAGTTATTAATCTCCAATCAAGAAAAATGAATTTTTAACAAATTAGTTAATTTTTTAAACTAAAAAGTCGGAATATTTTAGAAAACAGTTGACTTTTAAGTCGGAAAAGAAAAATTGTAAACAGAAAAGTTAATTTTCGATCAAGAAAGAGGAATTTTTAAACGAAAATATTGAATTTTCTACTATGAAATACAAATATCGAATTAAAAATAGAATCTGTAAGTATTCAGTTTTAAAAAAATGAATAAAAAAACGAATCAACCAGTTGAATTCAACTAAAAAAGATTAATTTTCTACTCAAATAGACGAATGATCAACGAAATAGAAGAAATGTCTACTAAATAATTAAATTTTCATATTATAAAGCAAAAATTGTCAACCAAAAATGGAATAACCATATTTTCAGAGAAAAAAATTAATTCTGTACTAAAAAAATTAATTCTTAACAGAATAGTTAAATTGTTAAATAAGAAGATATTTTAATCAACAAGCAAATAGTTACATTTTCAATTAAAATCATGCCACTTCAACCAAAAAAAAAGAATTTTTAACAAATTAGTTAAGTTTTCCAGCTTAAAAGTCGAATGGTTTAGAAAACATTGGATTATTAAATCGGTAGAGAAAAATTCTCAACTAGAGAGTTAATTTTCAATCAAAAAAGAGGAATTTTAACGAAATAATTCAATTTTGCGCACAAAAAAAATAAACTAATTTGAAAGTGGTTAAATTCAACTAAAAAAATGTATTTTTTTACCAAATATTTAAATCCTCAATCAAAATGATGAAATTTGACCAAAAAAAGATCCTTTTTTTACCCAAATAGAGGAAATTTCGACAAAATGGATATAATTTCTACCAAATAGTTGACTTTTCAACTTATAAAGCAAAAAATGTTCACCCAAAAATGTAATAACCATATTTTCAGATAAAAAATGCATTTTTTTAAATAGTGAAATTAAAAAAAAAAGGTATTTTAATTTTTAACTCGAAAATATGAATTTTCAACCGAACAGTTAAATTACGATAAAATAGTTGAATTTTCAATTGAAATTATCAATCTTCAACCAATAAAATGATTTTTTTTTCACAGTAGCTCAACCTTAAAAGAAGTGCTTGATTTTTCAAAAAAAAAAATACATTCTCAACGAAACGTGTTAATGTTTAAAAAATGTCTTTAAAAAATAGGTTTTAATTTTGAGCGAAAAACAGTTGAATTCTACCAAAAAAGATTATTCTACAAAAAATTCAATCCTCAACTAAAACAGATTACTGTTTAAAAGAAATAAATTTTCAGCCAGAACTGATTAATTTTCAATTTTAAATATAATTTTTAAACGAAAAATGGAATAGTTATATTTTCTGTGAATAAAATTAATTTTTAACCAAAAAATTAATTTCATACCAGATTCCATGAATGTGTAAGCCAAAAAGACGACTTTTCCAGAAAAAAGTTGAATTTTCTACCAAATAGTTTAGTTTTCAACATGCAAAAGAAAAATTTTTAACCAAAAATACAACTGTATTTTTACATAAAAAAAAACAATTGAATTCTACCAATAAAGATTATTCTACAAAAAAATTCAATCCTCAACTAAAACAGATTACTGTTTAAAAGAAATAAATTTTCAGCCAGAACTGATTAATTTTCAATTTTAAATATAATTTCTAAACGAAAAATGGAATACTTATATTTTCTGTGAATAAAATTAATTTTGAACCAAAAAATTAATTTTATACCAGATTCCATGAATGTGTAAGCCAAAAAGACGACTTTTCCAGAAAAAAGTTAAATTTTCTACCAAATAGTTTAGTTTTCATCATGCAAAAGAAAAATTTTCAACCAAAAATACAACAACTGTATTTTTAGATAAAAAAAATTTTTAACTCAAAAAATTTTTTTTTTAACAGAATTGTTAGAATTTAAAATGAATATTTTAATTTTTGAACGAATAGTTTAATTTTTTTACTAAAGTGTTTAATTATTAACCAAAAATATAAATGAAAAAAAATTTATTCTCAACAGCTGAACTATTAACTAGAAAATTTGAATTTTCAACAAAACTTGTAAAAAAAACTAGGTTTTAATTTGAAATCAAAGAAACAGGTAAATTCAACCAAAAGAGACGAATTTTTATAAAATAGTTGAGTCCACAACTGAAAAAGAATAATTTTATATCCAAAAAGGCTGATTTTCAATAAAAGATATGCATTTTTAACCGAAATATATTTTATTCCGTGAATAAAATTAATTCTGAACCAAAACAAAAAATAGAAATTTTCCGCAAAAAATGGAAGTCAAAGTGAATTTTCAACTAAAATGATAAATCTTCAACTAAGAAATCTAATTTTTAACCAAATGCATGAATTTTCGACTAAAAAGTTAAATTTTCTACCCAAAATAAAATACTTAAATTTTCAGTTCGTAAAATAACTTTCAACCAAAAAAGAAATGAATTTTTAACAAAATAATTAAATTTTTAACCACAGAAATTGATTTTTTTACCAAAAAGATAATTTTTCAACCAATAAGTTGAATTTTCTAATATAATATACGAATTCTTTAAGAAAGTATACATGAATTTCCAACGAAATAGTTGAATCTTGAACTTAAGAAGATCAATTTTTAACTGAATAAACGAATTTAAAACTATAAAAGAAGTAATTACATTTTCAATCAAATTGATGAACGTACAACTATTTTGAATTAACCTTTAACTAAAATAGTTGAATTTTAATGAAAAAAAATGAATTTTCAACTGGATTACTTAAATTTTCAACGAAAAAAAATTTTCCACGAAATAGTTGAATTCTAAACTCAAAAATGCAAACTTTTAGCCAATTAGTTGGATTTCGAAATAAAAAAGATTAATTTTCAACTAAGAATGAAACATATACGAGTTAAATTTTAAGTTAAAACAATTAATTTTCAACAAAATAATTAAATTTTTAACAAGAAAAAATGTTTTGTGAACTAAAATGACGAATTCTCAACGAAAAAAGTGATATTTGATATTTCAACCAAAAAGGATTTCAATTTTGTACAAAAAATTGTTGAATTATATAAAAAAAGATGATTTTTTTAACAAAATAGTTTGAATCCTCGACCAAAAGAGATTAATTTTTAACCAATTAGTTGCGATGTTTAACCATAATAATAAAATTAACTTTTTCTGGAATAACCTGATCTGTAGGAACTCTGTAATTTTAAAATGGATATGCTTATTTCACTCTACAATGTTTTTGTAAAAATATATCAATATAAATTCTTGAGCATTTAAGAACTCAACTTATTATATTCGATTAAAAAAATTCTTTTAAATCATCGGGAGAGCTGTCCAAAAATTTTTCTGGATCCGCTCCCTTGGTATTAGCATGAAAATGTTGGAGGACAAAATCAAGCTTTTTGTTGACGGAAAATCGCTGTTATGCAAATTTGCAATTGAATTTATTTGATGCTTTTAGAAATTGCATGGATTGCGCATTTTCAGGTATTTTTCGACTTGATGCGTGAAATACGGTCACGCAAAATTGAGGACAAATCGGCGAGTAATGGTCGTGGAAAGGATCGTGCGAAGAGGAAGAAAAAGAAGTGCATTATTCTATAGGTTCGCTATGCAGTTTTTGAGTTTTATACAATTTTTCCAAAAAAAAAAGAAAAAAAATGAAGATAAGAGAGTTTTGTCACCTTAATTAATTTAATCGCCAGATGTTTACTGTTTTTGTATAGCTTATTACAGCTTTTACACAGCATGTTTTTTAAAAATAATTTTCATTCACACTTTCTTAGGCTATCTGCTGCTTTTGGTGGCAAAAGTTTAATGTTTTGTGCTTTCGTGTTGACTTTATTGTGCATTTTTTTACATCACTAATTTCTTTTAATAAACTGGTTGGACTTGTCACAACAGTCTACTGAATCCAAGTGAATATTATTAAGTTTTAACTGCTGTAAAGTGCTTTTAAAACGTCCAAACTCAGAATAGTGAAAATTTTTAATGAATTCTAATTTTGCAATTAAAGTAAGGGATCATCCACAAATTACATAATGAGTTTTTCTGACGCAACGTCTATAAATGATCAAAATTTCTATTCATTTATGGTTTTCCTCTGAAAACTTTTGTCTAAAAGTTATTTTTTTCCTTGGTAAAATGTATACTATTTTATTTTTAGCTGACAATGCATCTTTTGTCGTGAACAATTTTATTATTTAGTTGAAAATTTATCAATTTTGTTAAAAAGTCGTTTTTTCTGGTTGAAAATTCACCATTTTTGGTTAAAGAAATTGTTTAAATTTGTTTGATATTCAACTACTTGGTTGAAAATTGAATTGCTTTATTAAAAATTTATTTATTTGTTTGAAGATTCAACTTTTTAGACAAACCAAAAATCGATTGGTTGAAAATTCAATTATTTTGGTAGGAAATTCAACTATTTAGCAAAAAAAGAACTTTTTCTATGAAAATTCAATTTTTTTGTAATTTATTTTTTTTTGTAATTATTTTAAAATTCCTTTTCTTTCATTCTTTTTTTATCAATAATTTATTTAGATGAAAATTCTGTTTGGTTGAAATTGAATATGTTTTGGTTGAAGATTAAACTATTTTTATGAAAATTGGTCTTTTTGGTTTGTAAATTCAACTATTCTAGTAGAATATTAAAATCATTTTTGGTTGAAATATTAACCATGAAATTTTCCTTAAAATGCCATTTTTTTAGTCAAAAATTCAACTACTTGGTTAAAAGATTATTTTTTTAAATAAAAATTCATTTGTTTTATTAATGATTGCCCTTTTAGATCAAAATTCATTTAATTGGCTGAAATTTTATTATTTTATTAAAAATATGTTTTGTTTTGTTGAAAATTAATTTTTTAACTGAAAACCTAACTATTGCATTTTTACTTTGAAACTTATCTTTTTTATATGAAAATACAAGCATTTGCTTGGAAGTTTTATATATTTTGTTGTAAAATACATCTTTTTTTGTTAAAAATAAATTTCTTTGGTCAATTATCTAGCTATTTTGTTGAAAATTTTCTTAAAAAGTCGTTTTATCTGGTTGAAAAATCAATTATTTTTGTAGGAAATTCAACTATTTAGTAAAAAAAAAAGAACTTTTTCTATGAAAATTCAAGCATTTGCTTGGAAGTTTTATATATTTTGTTGTAAAATACATCTTTTTTTTAAAATTAATTTCTTTGGTCAATTATCTAACTATTTTGTTGAAAACTTTATTAAAAAGTCCTTTTATCTGGTTGAAAAATCAATTATTTTTGTAGGAAACTCAACTATTTAGTAAAAAAAAAGAACTTTTTCTATGAAAATTCAACTATTTTGTAGAAAAATCACCGTTTTGGATTAAAAGTTCAACAATTGGGGATGAAATTCCTTTTCTTTCATTCTTTTTGATCAATAATTTATTTTGATGAAAATTCTGTTTGGTTGAATTTGAATATGTTTTGGTTAAAGATTCAATTATTTTGATGAAAATTTATCTTTTAGTAAAGATTTTTTTTATTAAAGATTGACACTTTTAGATCAAAATTTATTTAATTGGTTAAAAATTTTATCATTTGGTTAAAAATATGTTTTTTTGTTGAGAATTAATTTTTTAACTGAAAACTTAGCTATTGCATTTTCAGTTTGAAACTAATCTTTTTTATATGAAAATACAAACATTTGCTTGGAAATGTTAAATATTTTGTTGTAAAATACATCTTTTGTGTTAAAAATAAATTTCTTTGGTCAATTATCTAACTATTTTGTTGAAAATTTTCTTAAAAAGTCGTTTTATCTGGTTGAAAAATCAATTATTTTTGTAGGAAATTCAACTATTTAGTAAAAAAAAAAGAACTTTTTCTATGAAAATTCAAGCATTTGCTTGGAAGTTTTATATATTTTGTTGTAAAATACATCTTTTTTTTAAAATTAATTTCTTTGGTCAATTATCTAACTATTTTGTTGAAAACTTTATTAAAAAGTCCTTTTATCTGGTTGAAAAATCAATTATTTTTGTAGGAAACTCAACTATTTAGTAAAAAAAAAGAACTTTTTCTATGAAAATTCAACTATTTTGTAGAAAAATCACCGTTTTGGATTAAAAGTTCAACAATTGGGGATGAAATTCCTTTTCTTTCATTCTTTTTTGATCAATAATTTATTTTGATGAAAATTCTGTTTGGTTGAATTTGAATATGTTTTGGTTGAAGATTCAACTATTTTGATGCAAATTTGTCTTTTTGGATTGCAAATTCAACTATTCTGGTAGCTTATTAAACTAATTTGTGGTCGAAATATTAACTGTGGAATTTTCGCTAAAAAGTCATATTTTTTGGTCAAAAATTCAAGTAATTGGTTTAAAATATTATTTTTTAAAAATAAAAATTCGTTTGTTTTAGTAAAGATTGAGCCTTTTAGATAAAAATTCATTTAATTGGTTGAAAATGTTATTATTTTGATAAAAATATGTTTTTTTTTGTTGAAAATTAATTTTTTAACTGAAAACTTAACTATTGCATTTTCAGTTGGAAACTAATCTTTTTTATATGAAAATACAAGCAGTTGCTTGAAAATTTTATATATTCTGTTTTAAAATATTTTTATGAACATTTGTCTTTTTGGGTTGTAAATTCAAATATTCTGCTAGATTATTAAAATAATTTTTGGTTCAAATATTAACTATGGAATTTTTGCTAAAAAGTCATATTTTTTAGTCAAAAATTTAACTACTTGGTTGAACTATTTAGTTCAATTTTTTTTTTTTTTTTAGTAAAGATTGACCCTTTTAGATCAAAATTTATTTAATTGGTTGAAAATTTTATTATTTTGTTAAAAATGTTTTTTTTTTGTTCAAAATTAATTTTTTAACTGAAAACTTAACTATTGCATTTTTAGCTTGATCTTTTTTATTGGAAAATACAAGAATTTGCTTGGAAATTTTATATATTTTGTTGTAAAACACATATTTTTTGTTAAAAATTAATTTCTTTGGTTAATTATCTAACTATTTTGTTGAAAACTTTATTAAAAAGTCCTTTTATCTGGTTGAAAATTCAATTATTTCTGTATGAAATTCAATTATTTAGTAAAAAAAGAACTTTTTCTATGAAAATTCAAATATTTTGTAGAAAAATCACCGTTTTGGATTAAAAGTTCCGCAGTTGGGATTAAATTCCTTTTCTTTCAATCTTTTTTGGTCAATACTTTATTTTAATGGAAATTCTGCTTGGTTGAAATTGAATATGTTTTGGTTAAAGATTCAACTATTTTTATGAAAAGTTGCCTTTTTGGGTTGTAAATTCAACTATTCTAGTAGAATATTAAAATAATTTTTGGAGGAAATATTAACTATGGAATTTTAGTTAAAAAGTCATATTTTTTTGTCAAAACTTCAACTACTTGGTTGAAAGTTTGTTTTTTTTATATTAAAAACTCATTTGCTTTAGTAAAGATTGGCCCTTTTAGATCAAAACTCATTTAATTGGTTGAAAATTTTATTATTTTGTTAAAAATATGTTGTTTTTTTGCAAATTAATTTTTTAACTGAAAACTTAACTTTTAGTTTGAAACTACTCTTTTTTATATGAAAATACAAGCATTCGATTGGAAATTTTATATATTTTGTTGTAAATGAATCTTCATGTTTCAAAATGCATCTTTTTTGTTAAAAGGTAATTTCTTTGCCCAATCATCTAACTATTTTGTTGAAATCAAATTTTTTTAAAGTGAAAATTGAACTATTTCATTTTTCGTTGAAAAAATTTCTTTTTTCGTCGAAAATAATGCATTTTGTTGAGAAGTAGTCTTTTTGGTATAAATTATTCTTCTTGGTTTAAAATGAATCACTTTGGTTGCAAATTCAACTATTTGATTTTAATTATTCCAGTTAAAGTTGAAAACTGACCTTTTTATTTGAAAATTCAACTATTTGCTTAAAAATTCATGTATTTTGTTGGAAATTAATCTTCTTGGTTAAAAATTTTTTTTTTTTCTATTCTATTTTTTATATTTTTGGTTTAAGGCTCATTTTTTAAACTGAAAATTCGACTATTTCATGTTTGGCTGAAAAAATTTATATTCTTTAGTTGTAAATTCCTTTTATTTTATTTTAAAATTCATCTTGTTTGTTAGAAAATCAATCTTTTTTGGTTGGCATATCAACTGTTACATTTTTCTTTGACAATTCATTTCTTTAATTTTAACTATTTTGTTGAAAATACATCCTTCTTGGTTAAACGATAATTTTTTTAAATAAAAATTTGACTACATACTTTTTTATGATTTATCTTCTTTAGTTGAAAATCCATGTATTTTGATAAAAAATTTTATTTTTTGATAGAAAAATAATGTATTTGGTTGAATATTTATTTCATTGGTTGAAGCTTCATTATTTTATTTAAAAATTTCTTTCTTTCTTTCGAAATTGACCAATTTGCTAAAAGAAAAAATTTAGGATTTAATGTCTTTTTATTCCTCTTTTCTGGTTGAGATATAAACTGTTACATTTTTTGTCGAGAATTCATATTTTGGTTGAAAATTAATTTTTTTTTATTTAAAAACTTAGCTACTCCAGTTTTGTTTGAAATCGTATCTTCTTTAGTTGAAAATTCATGTATTTTGTTGAAAATTTGTCTTTTTCCATAAAAGATTAATCTTCTCGATTAAAGATTCTTTTTCTTTTGTTTGAAAAATGAACTATTTGGTTAAAAATGTATTCATTTGGTTGAAGAATACTTATTATTATAGCTGAAAGTTGTTAAATAAATTAAGTGTTCTGTTGAAAATTATTTTTTAACTGTGAATGTAAATATTCCATTTTTTTTAAATTCTCCTTTTTTAGTTCAAAATTGCACAATTTGAATAATAATTTACGTATTTTGTTGACAATTCGTAATGTTATCATAAAAAATCAATCTTGTTCGTTGAAAGTTCAACTCTTTGATTGAAAAATCAATTACTTGGCTAAAAATTTATTCATTTGGTCGAAGATTGATTAGTTCAGTTGAAAGTTGCTAAACAAATTAAATGTTGTGTTGAAAATACATCCTTCTCAATTGAAAGATAATTTTTTTAAATGACAATTTTACTACTTATTTATTTATGTATTTTGATGAAAATTTGTATTTTTTGGTAGAAAATTAATGTATTTGGTTGAATATTCATTTTATTGGTTGAAGATTCATTATTTTATTTCAAAATTTCTTTCTTTGAAAAGTAACCTATTTTGTTAATTTTTTTTTTTGTGATTTAATTATTTTTAATTCGTCTTATCTGGCTGAGATATAGACTGTCAAATTTTTTGTCGAGAATTAATATTTTTGTTGAAAATTAAATATTTTTATTTAAAAATTGAGCCTCTCCAGTAAAGTAAGTGTTGTGTTAAAAATTGTTTTTTTTTTGGTTTGAAAATTATTTTTTAACTGTGAACGTAAATATTCCATTTATTGTTGAAAATTCACTTTTTTTAGTGGAAAGTTTCACTATTTGAATAAAAATTTACGTATTTTGTTGACAATTTGCTTAATAATTAAAAATTTTTGTTAAAAATTTATTCATTTGGTCGAAGATTAATTAGTTTAGTTGAAAGTTGCTGAATAAATTAACTGTTTTGTTAAAAAATTATCCTTCTTGATTGAAAGATAATTTTTTTTAATGAAAATTTAACTGCTTACTTGTTTATGATTTATCTTCTTTAGTTGAAAATTCATGTATTTTGATGAAAATATTAATTTTTTGCTAGAAAAATAATGTATTTGGTTGAAGATTTATTATTTTATTTAAAAATTTCTTTCTTTTTTTGGAACCGGACCTATTTTGTTTAAAAAAAATATGTTTATGATTTAATTTTTCTTTTAATTCGTCTTTTCTGGTTGAGATGTAAACTGTTACATTTTTTGTCGAGAATTCATATTTTTGTTGAAAATTAATTTTTTTTATTTAAAAATTTAGCTACTCCAGTTTTGTTTGAAATTGTATCTTTTTTAGTTGAAAATTCATGTATTTTGTTGAAAATTTGTCTTTTTCCATTCAAAATTAATCTTCTTTATTAAAGATTCCTTTTCTTTTGTTTGAAAAATGAACTTTTTTTTAACTGTAAATGTAAATATTCCATTTTTTTTAAATTCTCCTTTTTTAGTCGAAAATTTCACTATTTGAAAAAAAATTTACGTATTTTGTTGACAATTTGCTTAATAAATAAAAATTTTTGTTAAAAATGTATACATTTGGTCGAAGATTAATTAGTTTAGTTAAAAGTTGCTAAAAAAATTAACTGTTGAAAATTCCTGTATTTTGATGAAAATTTGTATTTTTTATAGAAAAATAATGTATTTTGTTAAATATTCATTTTATTGGTTGAAGATTCATTATTTTATTTATAAATTTCTTTTTTTGCAAATTGATCTTATTTTGTTCAAATATATTATTTTTTTGTGGAATATAATTTTTTTTTCATTCGTCTTTTCTGATTGAGATATAAAATGTTGCATTTTTTGTGGATAATTCATATTTTTGTACAAAATTAATTTTTTTTATTTAAAAATTAAGCTACTCCCGTTTTGTTCTTTTTTTTTGTTGGTCTTTTTCCATACAAAATTAATCTTTTCGATTAAAGATTCTTTTTCTTCTGCTGTGTTGAAAATAGTCTTTTTTTATTTGAAACTTATTTTTTTAACTGCAAATGTTAATATTCCATTTTTGTTGAAAATTCTCATTTTTTATTTGAAAATGTTACTATTTGAATTAAAATTTACGTATTTTGTTGACAATTTGTAATTTTTTCATAAAAAATCAATGTTGTTCGTTGAAAACTCAACTTTTTGATTGAAAAATCAACTACTTGGTTAAAAATTTATTCGTTTGTCCGAAAATTAATTAATTTACTTGAAAGTTGCTAAGCAAATTAACTGTTGTGTTGAAAATTGTTTTTTTTTTTATTTAAAATTATTTTCTCAGTCGTAAATTAAACCATTCCATTTTTTGTTAAAAATTGATCTTTTTTAATTGAAACCTTGACTATTTAGATGATAATTTACGTATTTTGTTGAAAATTAATCATTTTTTGTAGAAAATTAATCGTCTTCGTTGAAAATGCAATTTTTTGTTTGAAAAATTAATTATTTTGTTTAAAATTTCTCAATAATGTTTAATTTATGCAATACTTTTACTAGAACAGATCGAATTTCTGTTGGACTTTACTCTAAGTTTTGGATTTATTATTTATTAGTAACAATTTTTCTAAAAAGATCTAAAAATCTCCCTCTCTTTTTTCCTCATGAAAAATAATTCCGTAAATTTTCTTACGTAATTTGTGGATATCTCCTATATTGAGATTAAAGAAATCGGATTCGAAGTCTCTCATTTCCCCAAAAATTTCAACAATTCAAATTATTATTTATTCGAGAAAATTTGTTTAAAAAACATTAAAAAAGTATAATTTTTCAGGTATTTTTTGACTTAATGCGTGCAATAGCTGCTCGCAAGGCACACGAGAATCAAGGAGAAGCGAGTGAACGCAAAAAAGAAACAAAATGCTGCACTCTACTTTAACAAATCTCAAGTAACTTTCAAAAGTGTCACATTACCCGACACCTCCCAGTGGTAAACTATCGTTGTGTATAAATCATGTAATCATAATTTGTATCGAACAGGTTTTCTACCACTTTACAGTGATTTGAAAAGTGCGCTTCTTTCTATACACAAGGGACCGGAAAATGGTGATCACCTGACCTATCTCCGATTTAAAAAGGCAACAAAAAAAAAATACTATTTACAAAGCTGTTTGAGCCAGGAGTATTAGTACTCTTGTAGCACTTTACTTTTCTTAAACACGAACTTTTTGTATCTAATTTTAAAAAAAAACTTTTCAGGTGCTAATATAATTAGATAGTCTCTCTCAATTTTTATTGTTCCTACTTTAAGAATCTAAGACATGTTTGTAAATCATACCACAACTTTTTGTAAAAAAAATGTACCTAGAGTGCTGAAAAGCTTTAGGTGGATTCCAAACCATCGATTTTTTTATTTGGCTACTAATTTGTTTAGTAGAAAAAATATAGATTGCGAAATTTTTCATTTTAAACCGTTTTTTTTTTTATAAATTCTTTTAGTTTTTCTTTGTTTTTGGTCAATTTTTGAGTATTTAAAAAAAGAATTGTACGATATTGCACAAAAAATGACTGTCCTGATTTTCTTTTATTTTATACTTCAAAATAACTTTTTGGAGAAAAAATGTTTTTACAATCTTTCTTTTGTAAAATAAATGTTTGAATGAATTATATTGGTTTTCTAATTTACTTAATAGATTTGTTGTATTATCATTAATTTGATAAATATTAATTTTGTAATCAAAATATTTTTGTATTTTTCTTTCTTACTGATAAATATTTTTTCTCCGAAATTTTTCTCTTTTAAATTCCAACAATAATTAAGTTATAAATGAAATTAATTATTTTTAATGAATAAATATGGTTGATTAAAAAACAATTTTTTAATTATTTTAATTCGAGAATTTTCGGTCGGAAATATAATTTCGGAATTTTCAAATTTGGTAATATTGTAAATTGTTTGGGAATTTCTAGATTCTGGAAATTTTATAATTTCGAGAATTTCAATTTATTCATAAGTAAATATATGAATAAAAAATATATTGATCAAATAATAAAAGTATTTGATTTATTATTGACAAATTTCTTAGTTGTTTAGACTCGGGAATTTCATAAATTAGAAAATTTCCCTGCGTCGATAATTTAAACAATTATAAAATGATTTCAATGTTAAATAATAACATAAATCAAATAAAAATACGTTCCTGGAATAAAAGTATTTTATTTGTTATTTTATTATGTAACAATTTCTTAATTGTTTAGATTCGAAAATGTCCTTGTGTGGCAAATTTTTCAATTCTTGAATTTAAATTTTTCTAATTTCCGTTTTCTGCGCGGTTTTTGAATTTCATAATTTAAAATTTTTTCTTTGTTAATCTCCACATTTTTTTCAGCTTTAATAAAAGAATCATGCAAATATTTTTCTTTCACGGGGAAAAAATTGTTTTCGTTGATTTGGATTTTTTGCGATTTTGTGACATAATTCTTCTATAAGTACAAACTGCAAAAATTTCCTATATATATTCAACTTTTTCCAAAAAATTGTGCATTTAACTGAATCTAAAAGAAACTTAATTTTTGCGCGTTTTCAAAAAATTCTTAAATGAACTTTTTTTTTTTAATTTCTCATTTTTTATGACCATTCAGTAGCAAAATTGAAAAATAAAATTCCCGACTTTGTATAATTCCCGAATAATAAAATTTGCGAAAAATAAACTTCCCGAATTATAATATTTTTTAAAGAGTTTAAAATATTACAGAATTGAAAAATTGTCGACATTTTATATTATTACCGAATTTGAAAATTAACATTTTTTGTATATATTACATTATATTATTTATTAAAAATATAATTAAATATCTTTACCAAATAAAAAAATTATTTTCTTTGTTCGAAGTTTCTAAAATTATTTTTTGTCTTTAAAATAACAATAATTAAAAAATATATTTCTGAATGAAATTGTTTTTTAATTATTGTTACTCGAAATTCAGTCAATAATTTTAGAAACTTTAAAGAATAAACATAATTTTTTAAAGAATTATTTCATTATTGTATTTTTAATATAGTATTTGTTTTAAAAAAAATTTATATTGTAAACGCGGGCATTTTATTTTTTGGAATTTTTCATTCGTCCCACCACTGTCGACTGAAAATTCCCG
>JAAAKG020000017.1:3634965-3651163 GCA_010014905.2 Druon quercuslanigerum
ACACTACTCCCCTCCCTACCGAGTGAGTCACGCCTACCCCGAAAGGGAAACGGCTTAATGGTGTAATAATAATAATTTTCAGAGTGTCAAAACTTTTTTTAAAACGTTTCAAAAGATTTCCAAAATTTTTAAAAAGGAAGCTAAAAGATTTTAGGGCAATTTTCCTTCTTTTGAAAAAGTTTAAGGAAAAAATTGAATAATATTTAAAAAATTCTAAAAAATGTACATTTGTGAAAATTAAAAAAAAGCTTTTTAAGAATTTTGAAAGGTTTCAAGAGAAGTGAAAAATTTTCTCTATATTCCTCGGAAATTTGCAATCATTTTTTTATTTGGTAAAATTATTTTTTTTCAATATTGCAAAACATTTCCAAAAATTATGTGAAAAAAATTTAAAAAATTTAAAGCAACAATTTTTCAACTGCAAGATTACAAATTTTATACAAATTTTGAGTTTTTTAAATAGATATTTACAAGTTTTCAAACTATTAAAAAACAATTATAAACTTGAATTTTTTAAATATATTTATATTAATTTTAAAAAAGCTTTTAAGAGTATCGAATGACTTCAAGAGTATCAAAACATTTTCTCTAGATTCATAAAAAAATTTTGTATGCTTTGTTATTTGGAAAAATTAATTTTAAGAGAATATTTTAAAAGATTTAAAAAATTATCATGGAAGGATTTGACACATTTTAAAGCAGTTTGTTTAATTTTTCAGAATAAAAATAAGAGTAAATTTAAAAGATATTTAGGAATATTAGAAGTTTTCAGAAGACTAAAATTTTTTTAAACTCGAAAAATCTCGAAAAATAAAAGAATTGTATTGGTTCTATTTCAAAACATTATATTATATTAATATAACTTTAAAAACCAACTGATCATCCTTATTTCCTAGTTCTCAGATCTTATCAGAAGTTGCTTATAACTCTATCGGACAAGTTTTTATTTAAAATTGTTCCCAACGCTTCAAAAACTCACTAATTTCATCACCAGGGGAACTCATTGGTAACAATTTAATTGGTATTTTATATTCAAATTGTTAGCAATGAGTTCCCCTGATGATAAAAAAGTGAATTTTCGAAACATTTGGAACATTTTTAAATAAAAACTTGTCCGTTATTTGTATTTTGTACTAAAAATTATTTCCCCCTCAAATTGAAAAACAACACGCGCACGTAGCGCGCAATTGCTAATGCTGTTATTCTTTAAAATTACCTTCAAGTTTTAATTTATTTAAATCAGCATCCATCAGTTTATCCGCACTTTTCTCGTCGTTATCTTCAATTTTACAAGTAAGTTGCTGAATGAGTCGCTGATCTCCTGCAGTCTTGTTTTCTAGATTGACGATCTTCTTTTTGGAGTCTTCAAATGATTTTCGAAGGTTGGTATTTTGCTAAAAAGCAAGAATAACAGAAAATTATTTTAGGAATTCAATTAGTATACGTACAGACCTCGGACTGACTTCAGAGATTGAAAATAGCGTCAACAGTGTCACAAACTTTAAAAAATAGTAACAAAAAGTGCCATGGAATTTTCCAAGTGATAAAAAATAACTTAAATGTTTATTTAAAATGTTATTCTTTTGTACATAAATAATCACCTAAATTTGAAATGAATTAATAAAACCCAATTAGAAAATCCAACTGATTGAAAGTATATTATTTTCGGTTGAAAAGTATACTATTAAATTTTATGTTAAGAATTCATATTTTTTATTTAAAAATTCTATTACTTCGTTCAAATTGAATAAATTTGTTGAAAATTCAACAACTTTGTTAAAAAGTCCTACTTCTTGATTAAAAACTCAACTGCTTTGTTGAAATTTCGTCTTTTGGTTTAAAATTTAACAATTTGATGGCATTTTTTTTCTTCCTTGACTGAACAAATATTTTTAAATTAAAAACTTAACTATATTCTTGTTTATTTTTATTGATATTTTTGTATCAAAATGCAGCTCTCTCGTTGGAAATTAATCTTTTTCAGTTGAGAATAAACTTTTTTGTTAAAAGTTCATCTGTTTTGTAGAAATATCGTATTTTCGGCTTGAAAATTGAACTAATTGGTTAACACTTGATCTTTTCTGTTCAAATCCAATCATTTTTTATTTTTAAATTAAAACATTGTTTAATTGAAATATCAACTACTTCGTTAAAAGCTGAACTACTTTTTTAAAAGTTCCTTTTTTTTGTGAAAGCTACACAATTTTAATTAAAAATTCATCTTTTAAGCTTGAAAGTTCAACAATTAGGCATAAAATTCAACTAGGTTTTATAAAAAAAAATGTTTTGCAGAAAAGTTTTTTTTTATAGAAACTTAATTCTTGCCAAGAAAAATTTAACTACTCCATTCTTAGTTAAAAATTCATATTTTTTATTTTCAAAATAAAATTATTTAGTTAAACATTTTTAGAAACGTATAAATATAAACTAAAAGCTAATTAAAAACAAGTTGCACTAGTATCACATACATTGTTCAAAATAATTAGTTGAAAATGTATGTTACTTGTTCAAAGTTCGTGTTTTTTGGTGGAAAAGTCAACAATTTAGATAAAGATTTAAGTATTTTGTTAGGAATTCATACTTTTCGGTCGAAAATTAAATCTTCTTAGACGAGCATTCAGATTTTGGTTGAAAATTTTACTATTTGGGAGAAAATTTTAATGTTTTCTTAAAAGCTGATCTCTTGGTAGAACATTTATCCTTTTTTGTTAAAAGTGCAACTGACTTCAATTGAAGTTAAAATTTTTTGTTTGTAAAATCAACCATTTGATTAAAAATTTATCTCCTCGGTTGAAAATTCATTTTTCCTTATTTGTTGAAAATTAATGTTTAAACTAAAAATTTAATTTTGCCGATTGAACATTTATTCTTATAGTTGAAAACTGATCTTTTTAAACGCAAAATTCAACTTAGATATAATTTGTAATATTTTAGTTACAAATTTTACTATGTGGTTGAAAGTTTGTATTTTTTTATTTTCATGAACATTCCACTATTTTGGTGGAGTCAGCTATTTTTTTTTCTTAATTCATCTGCTTAGTTTAAAAATTCATCAGATTTAGTAAGACTTTCATTTTTTTATAAAAATATAACTGTTTAGTTGAAAATTAATGTTCTTGGATTGAGGATTCAACTATTTTGTTGGAAACTCTTTCTTTTTTGGTTTAATTCATCTGTTTTTGATTTAAAATGAAAATATTTTCTGGGTTAAAATATTTATTATTATTACCTTTTTGTTGAGAAATTCACTATTTATCTTTTTTGGTTAATAATTTAACTACTTGGTTTAAAGATGAACTACTTTGTTAATTCATAAGAAATAGTCAGATTTTTCCAATCGTTCTGAAGTTATTCTTGGATGAACCCGAATTTTACGAACAAATTTTTAGGCCGAATCAACCATCCAGACCATTTTTATCCAATTAGCGAAGAAATGGCAAAATATTTTAAAAGAAAAAGTAAAGAAATAGTGGTATTAGTAGACAGTTGTGAGAAAATTGTGTCTTTAGGGTCGTGAGTCCGGGGCCTGTCTGTAGAATATTCAATCGTTTTGAATTGCAAGACTGCAATAAATTTATAATTTGGAAAAAATAAAGTAGAAAATGTTCAATGGGTATGCATGAAACTTACGAGTTCTACATTTATTAATTTTTGGAGCGTCGACATGTATTTGGACTCCATGTTCTTTGCTTTATTTTGTGCTTGCTCCAGAGAAGTTTTCAGATTTATACATTCTTTTAACTTATCATTATAGTTCATAATCAAATCGCTGAAAAAAATGAAGTGTAAAAATCATTATAATAATTATAATTAGAACGCCATAACAATGTAAATTCGACTCACTGTGATTTACACATCTTCATCTTTAGAAGCTCCAGGGGCTTCAGTTTTCCTATCTGTTGCGGCTCATCCTAAAAAAATATGATTTAACAAAATTATGAACAATGCAAATTTTATTTTTCGTTTCTCCCTTTAGTGAATTCAAATATATTTAGTTGCTATAAATATGTCGCAAAATGTAACCCAGGAGCAAGTTTAAAAGATAGCATTAATGAAATAATATAAATGTGCGAATTTTCCTCAAAATTGCCCTTATTAGAGCAGAAATTAAAATTTTGAAAATGCTAACTTTTTCCATTATTCTCCTAATAATACAATGTTTACTGCATTTTAAAATCACTAAAAAAATAATTTAAAAAGGCAAATTTTTTAATGCTACAATTTTATTTTTATTGGTCCAGAAGTTTTTAAACGTCTGCATGCGTTTAAAGCTACAAAAAGCCATGCGAAACATTTAAATTAAATAAGAGAGAACTTTTTTAGAACTCCCCGACAATTTAAAAAATAAATGGAAGGGAAAATAGGAAATAATAAAATAAAGAATGATGATCTAAAAAATCTTTTATTGTGATCCGTTATTTATAGCAAATGATTTTTAAACAAACGTGACCTGAGAATCATAACCTCAAAATTATTGAGGAAAAGCGGTGCAGAGAGATTATATTTACAACACTTACGTTCAACGTCGAAAGCGATGTTCCAATTAAAGTTTCACTGTCTACCACCTCCATTTCAACACTTTTTACACAGACAGTTTCAAAATTATTGATTAAAATTTAATTTTTGAAAAGTAGAATGAGTACAGCCGTGAATGCATGTTTCTAATCAAATAAAACAAATGTGATGCTTTACATTATACGCATGCGCATTAGATTCGGGCCCATTTACACGAGAATGAGAATTTGTTATAACCAGACTATTAATTAATAGTATGAATACACTGTTAATTAGTCAGTAAATAATATAAGAAAAAAACTTCTTTATGTAAATGAAATAGCAATCTCCATTTTTTAAAATTACTTTTTATTCTTATTATCTCTTTGAAATACTCGCGCCAACGAACATAGCTTGACGCATGCGCGTGGTGAAGACTGCTTGCTCAAGCCCCTCAAGCCCGTTTACATTTCTGAGCTATTTTCTTAAATTTACTTAATTTACCCAAACACATTTACTCTTCCTGATTTTGGGATTATTCTTGATCTCATTATTAAAATCTGCTTGTGAGAATTGTTCCTGCTGAATTTCAGTGTAGATATTTAAACAAGTGAACGCATTGTATTGAATTCTGTTGATATACGCTGACATAACCTAAAAAGTGATGAGTTTTTCGGACGTTTCGGAATAAAGTTTTGTGTTGTGTAGATCGAGTGGAGTATTATGTCAGGTAAAGGAAAACAAAACTCAAAAAAAGCTGTCGTTAAGGTGCGAGAAAGTGGAAAATCAGCGCAAGCAACGTTAAATAATCCAGAAGCAAGTCCCGAAGCAGAAGACATGTCGGCCTTTTTGTTAAGTTTAAAAACAATTGACAAGAGCAAACACTTGCCAAAGTACTCCGCTATTCTTCAGGTATTATTATTAATGTTCATTTTTTATCAAATTCAATCCCTTTTAGACAATTCTTAAAGATACCATTTGGAAATTTTTGTCTTCTACAAATCGGGCAAGAAAGAATTAAATAAACTGTTGTGATTATTAAAGTTCTGGGAATTTGGAAACTAGTTAATGTTTTTGTGTTTAATTCGCTCTCAAATATGAACTTTATTCTGCAGTGAGACAGAAAACTGAACGTTTACGTTAACAAAAAAGCTCATATTTGTCCAAAGACGCAAAATCCCCTGACTTCCTGAATAGTCATGTTTTCCAGTAAAAGAACTTTGACCATAAATTGTATTATCAATTTTTCCCTATTTTTGCATAACGTAGCTGTCTATACTAAACACAGATTTAACGTTTATTCTGCTTTTTTCAATCTAAAAGCGCAAATTTGTTACAAAACAGTTGAACTTTCGGCCAAAAATATGATGTAAACCAAATAAATTATATTTTTAACACAATAGTTGAATTTTTAAACAAATAGACTATTTCGTAATTAACAAAATTAATTTTCTACCAAAAAAAATACGAATGAGGTAAATCTTACACGTCAAAAAAATTTCGAAACAAAAAAGATGAATTTTGAAATAAATAGTTAAATTTTCAACGAATTTTTTACAAACTACTTAAACTTTCAAACCTAAATATATAATTTTTGGTCGAAATATTTAATATTCTACCAAATAATTAAATTTTCAAACAAAAATATGAATTTTCAATTTAAAAAGTTATTTTTCAAGCCAAAAGAAGAATTTTCCAAAAAACAGATGAATCCTTAACTGAACAGTTGCATCATCAATCAAAAAGATACGTTTTGAAGCAAACATTGAATAGTCCAATTTACGGTCAAAAAATATTTCTTGGTTGAAACTGCATCTTTTCGGTTTTGAAAATCAACTGCTTTCTAAAACATTCGATTTGTTTAGCTTTTTAACTCAACAGTTTCTTTAAAAATTCATATCTTTTGGTAGAAAACTAATATGTTTTGGTTGAAAATGCAATATATTTTAAATTGAAATCTTGAGCGTATTATTTTGAACTTTATATGATACCTATATATTAATTTTATTTACAAAAATATATTCCCCTATTTTCCCTGTTTTTAGAGCACTTTAAGCTAGAAAGTCGGCAAAAATATTATATTGGTATGTTTTGTATTTTGAAATCCAAGACAAAATTTGGTTAAAATGGAGGTGGAGGGTATTCGTATTTGTGGTGTGGTTTTTGAAAGGGCCCCAATACTGAATTTCCTGCAGTATTTTTTCATAAGGGGGGATTACGAGGGAATGCACTAGAGTGCATAAGATTGCAGAAAGAGTATACGCCAGATTGCAGGTCTAATTAGCACTTCGTTTAAACTCATTTAATAAGCAAATTTTCTTTTTCCGTAGCGAACGCCAGAAGAAGGTGTAGGAATGGAAGACCTGGACGCTCTGCAATTGGAACTCGAAATGCTTCTTTCCTCCGTAGTCGTTCGACGTCGAATGCTTGACGAAGAAGGGGCCGCGCTCTCACCAACAGAGGAACGACGAGACAGAAGATCGAAAAGTGGAAAGGGTCTCAACCTTCTCGACAAGAAAATGAGGGACGACAAGTCCAGAGCCAAGGAACTCAACGCGAAAACTCACTCTCCTTTACCCAGCAAACTTTTCAAACAGCGAACTCCCGGAAGTTCTTTAAATCAAATCGTTCCCAATCCACACGAATTAGTTCGTATCGAGGGCAAAGATGTCCCGAAACTGATGCCTAAAAACGACACTCCTAATAAATTTTGGGCATCAGTAGATCCATTTTGCACTGATATTATGGCTGATGATCTCAAATTGTTGGAGGAACTTATAGCGACACATGGAGATATTTCCGAGTTTAAAAAAATCCCACCCTTGGGAAGACACTACAGTTTACTCTGGGCTCATAATGATTTATTGCAGGAAGAAGACGCTTCGAATTCGAATAGGGATAAGAAGAAAAGTCGGTCTGATGTTTCACTTTTGATGTCTAAAGCGGATAAAAAAGTGAATGGCATCGCTGGTTAGTATAATTTAATTTTCAATAGCAATTTATTTTAGTAATGGTGTCAGAATAGCAATTATTAAAAATCTGTTGTCTAAGTTTTAAGTTTGACAAGTATGTAAAAAAATTTTGCACAGAAAATAGAAAGTCTTTTATTTTTCGTGTGAGTTGGCACATCTAACAAGATTTCATAATTTTTACACATTTTGTGAAGTTTGGAATATTGGCCTAAGTTACCAATTTTAAGAGCGAGGGGGGAGGTTTTTTCTCTGCATGTTTTTCAATGAATATTTTTAAAAGTATTGATTTTTAAAACCATGTAGAGAGAGAAAGAGAGAAAAAAATAACATCAGTTATAATTAATTACTTCAATGTTAAACTTTTTTGTTCAATGTTAATAATTTTAATTTTTGAAGATTCCTCATTAAAGTTGAAAATTCAGTTCTCTAGTGTAAATTGCAACCAATTTGTTAAAAAATCTATTTTATTAGTTCAGAGGTAATTTTTCTTAGCTAAAAGTGTAACTTCCAGTTTTTTCTAAAATTTGATATTTTTAGTTGAAAATTGGTCTTTTTCTAGTACAAAATTAATATTTTGGGTTGAAAATTCATCCTTTTGGGTTAAAAACAACTGTTTGGTCAAAGATTAATCTGTGTTGATTGAGGATTTAATTATTTTTCTAAAAATACGTCTTTTTGGGTTTAATTGAAATATTTTTTATTTTGAATAAAAATATTTTTTCGTTTAAATATTAAATACATTTTTAATTAAGAATTCATCTTTTCAAGCTGAAAGTTTAACTGTTTTGTAGAAAATTCGTCTTTTTGGTTCGCAAATTAACCAATTTTCTAAAAATTTGAAAATCTGGTACAAAAATTAAACTATCTTGTTGAAAATTAAGTTTTTTGCTAAAAATTCATAGAAAATTCAACATTTTGGTTAAAATCTGTACCATATATTTTTTAATGTAAATGCTTGATCAAAAGTAAACTTTGTATTGAAGAATTCAAATTTTTTTTTTTAAAGTTTAATCATTTTGTAGAAAATTCGTCTTTTTAGGTAGAAAATTAATCTTCTTTTCTAAAAATTCATATTTTTGATTCGGGATTTAACTACTTGATTAAAAATTCGTCTGTTTTGCTTAAAAATTGAACGATTTTTTTGGGTCATACTTTTTGGATGAAAACTCCACTACTTTGTTGAAAATGCATCGTTTATGATAGAAAATTCATATTTCTTTCTTTTAAATTCAACATTAAAATCTTGTTTGGTTGGCATATCACCTATTACATTTTTCGTTGAGAATTCAACTATTTTGTTAAAAGTTTAATATTTCGTAGAAAATTCATGTCTGCTTGAAAATTCCTCTTTTTGGGTAGAAAATTAATCTTCTTGTCTAAAAACAAAACTTTTAGGTTGCGTACTCAACTATTTTATTAAAAATGTATTTAACCTGTTGAAAATTCGGTTTTTTGTTGAAAATTAATTTTTGGAACTGAAAATGTAAATATTCCATTTTTTGCTGAAAATTGAACTATTTGGTTAAAAGTTCATCTTTCTTGATTAAAAGTTTATTTTATTATTCAAAATTTATCTTTGTCGGGTAACAATTCAAATATTATGTTAAGCCATCCTTTTTGTTTGAAAATTCATCTGGGTATTGTAAAAAATTCACTATCTTGTGAAGTCATCATTTTTTTCAAAAATTCATTTCTTTGGTTGAAAATTAAATTAATTTAAATTAAAAACTTTTTGGTTGACAGAACAAATATTACATTTTTCGTTGAAAATTCGTCTATTTTGTTTGAAAACTCAACTACTTCGTAAAAATTATATTATTTTCTTAAAAGTTTTATTATTGTGTTGAAATTCCTCTTTTTCAGGAGAAAATTATTCTTTTTTATTTAATAATTTGTTTTGGTTGAGTACTTATTCAAAAAAATTTCTAAGAAAATTTTTTGTAGTTGAATTTAAGCAGTAGACATTTTTTGTTTATTTATTGAAAACTTATGTTTTCTTATTGAAAATTCAACTATGTGGTCTAAAATTCATATCTATATTTAAAATGAATATTTTTGTTGAAAGTGTATGATTGTAAGTTAACAATTTAACTAATATGTTATGTCATCATTTGGTCGAAAATTCAAATATTTTGTTGAAAGTTCATCCTTCATGATATGAAAATCTTGGTTGTTTGGCATCTGCTATTAAAGTTTTCGTTGAGAATTCAGCTTTTTGTTTGAGAACTCAGCTATTTTATTAAAAATTCCACTCACTACAAACGCGAAAAAAATGTGAAATTCGTGTCTAGCCAATGGCTACGTTACTTTCTGAGAGGGGGTGGGGGGCAGTTGTCAACAAAGACGGGCGGAGATGAAAAATAGCCCATATTTGGTAACTTAGTATACGGACGACCTCGTACCTTAAGATTGAATTCCATTGTCATAATTTAATTACTAAAAACTAAATATTTAATTGTTCTTTGCAGGGCCCTTGACACAGAGACTGGTTTCTGCTCTCCTAGAAGAGAATGTATACGTTGCAAATAATAATACAGACAATAAACTCTTCCGCGACGGAGATCCGCCAGTTTTGAGGGACCTGACCATCCAGAATTCGATGAACCTGGAGCTCCGAATGCACAAGGAGCTCGTCGAGCAAGGAATTCTGGAGCCGGATTCTCAAAAGAAAAACCAAGAAGACGATGAAATTCTCGCAGAAATTAAACGTTGTCAACAGGAGCTTTCCGCACTTTCTGGTCACAATGTTTCACAGCTGAAAAGGCTCTTGACACTTGCACAGGAGGAAAGCAAGCGTCAAACATTAAAACGAAAAATCAGCACTGTCGACAATGAGGTGGTCGAGCATTATAATAAATTATCTGTTTCCAAGCAAAGAAAAATTCCACTTTCGAGAAAGGAACAGGAAAAGGCGTGGAGCTGTCTTAAGGAAAGGGAAAATCTTTTACAGCAGCTCGATATGCTGCCTTCAAATAGTATTGGAGAACCGACCAGACTCCCGAATGTGAGCAGCGTTCCTTCGTAGGATTTAGCTTTTATTGTGATTATATGGGATTATATTAATTAACTTTAAATTTGGGCGTGTTTCTGTCAGTGGATCCAGATTTGTTTTTAATTGTGAAACAACGTTAGGGTAAGGTAGTCAGTCGAAATAAAGTTAAATTGCGAATGTCTGTTTGAGTAAGCTTATTTTCTGGTCAGTATTTTTCTGAAATTTTAAGAATATTGTAATTTTTTAGTTTATGCAAGGGGTTATTTTAGGGCGATCCTAAGTTATACATAGAAAAAAGGCAGCTTTTTGTTAATCTGCGATTTAGATGCGATATTTTACAAATAATTCCGCGTTTTAGTATTTGGGTTAGAATTAGTCGAAGAAGAAGAAACTATCATAAAGGTATTCCATAGTGAAAAATTTGAATTTTACGTTTGAGGTTTGTTAACACTTTTTTTTATTTTTTTCGTACTTCACAGACCTCGGACTCGCCACACTATTGACACTTTTCTTAAGCAGTTGGATTTCCAAACAAAAAAATAAATTATCAACCAAAAATTCAACAGTTTATATTTTAAACAAGAAAAGATTTTCGTTTTCTATCAAAAAAGATAAATTCTTAACTTTGTACATAAATTTGAAGCCGAATAGTTTAATTTCAACCCAAGAAGACGAATTTTTAACAAATTTTATAAATTTCTAACCAAGAATATAGCAGTTAAATTTTGATTGAAAAGAATTCATTTTCAATTTAAAAAAAGCGAACTTTCTACAAAACAATTTTTTTCAACTTTCAAACAAGAAGTTGAATTTTTAACGACAAGTGTAATGGTTGACATTTCAAGAAAATATATTTTAATTTAAAAGAAAACGATTCGATTTAATCAAGAAATACATTTCAATAAAACGCTTAATTATTAACCGAAAAAATTTATTATTCCAAAAAAAGACGAATTTTCACCAAATACATAAATTTCGAACAAAATAGTTACATTTTCTTTCCCAAATTGTTGTATTTTTAAGCCGAAACTACAAATTTTCGAAAATACTGTTAAGATTTAAATTAAAAAGATGAATGTTCTACCGAAAAGGATTAATTCTCAACAAAACACATATATTTTGAATCAGTTAGCTGAATTTTAAACTAAGATTAATGTTCTACTAGGAAAGATTAATTTTCAACAAAATACATATATTTCTAACGAAATAGGTAAATTTTGTAACAAACTTAATGCATTTTCCATAAAACAGGATTTTCAACCCAACCATATGAATTTTCAAAAACAAAAGTGAAATATTGAGGAAGTAGTTCAACTTTCAACTAAGAAGTTGAATTTTTAACAAAAATTGCAATATTTAACATCTTAAGAAAATGGACATAAGACATGGACATAAGGTGTCAAACAGATGTCGCCAAATTATGTGGGAACGGTAATTTTATAATTCGACAACTTGCAAGTTCTTTTCGCGAACTTAAAAATATATATATTATTGCATTTTGACATAACTGAGCACTCTCTCATCTTTTCACGCATATTTCTTTATTTATTTGGAATTATTCAGGCGTCAAAAAATTACAAATTGAAAGCTGTTTACGGCAGCCAAAGGCACAATATTGGACGTGGGTTGTCGCACACAGCTTTTAATTCTTAATTTTTTAACAAGTGTGTTAAAATGTCGATGTGAAATCGTGAATAAATGTAAAAAAGGATGAAGACATGCCTTAGCGGGCCCAGTGAACGGAAACGAGCGCTCACTGGGCCCGCTAAATCATGTTTCTATCTTTTTACATATATATGTATTCATGTGTTAACAAATTAAGAATTAAAAGCTATGTGCGGTAACCCGACGTATACAGCTTTTAATGCTTATTTTTTTTTAAAAATGAATAAATATATGTAAGCATAAATGTGGAAAATAATAAAACTATGATTTAGGGGGTCCAGTTATCGGAACCTTCACGCATTCCGCTGGGGTAAATGTAATAATTAGCCAAATCGTCATTAATTTCCCGTTTCAAATAGTCTCTATTAATCTCATAAACGCCGAGTATCTCCCGAAAAAGGAACATTATTGCAGAATAAAAACTACCAATCATACACGACAGAAATGTTTATTCGTTATTACTGTACAGATACCTCTCAACGAGTTCTAATAAGAACGCGCGTACTGGACGACACAACAACGATTAATCGTTCCGAGTTACAATAGTTCATGACAATACAACTCGCAACAATAACGACAGTTTTAGTACTGACGGACCTCGTGAACGGAACGGTTTTGCAATTGCCTGAACAGAGCGCTGACTGGGCCCGCTAAAGCATGCCTTTTTTACGATTTATTTTTTTACACATTTATTCATGTGTTAAAAAATTAAGAATTAAAAGCTGTGAGGCAAACCGACCCACACAGCTTTTAATTCTCAATTTGTCTAGCAAATGAATAAATACGTAAATATAAATGTATGATAAGATAAAGAGTGAGCTGTAAGCGAAATGATGAATAAATGTGGAAAATAATGGAAACTTGATTCAGCAGACCCAGTGAGTGGAGCGGTCACGGAATTACCTAACCGGAATCGTTCACGCGGTCCGCTAGGTTAGCATCAAAGATGCACTCAAACGATCGGTGTGTCATTGGGGAAGTTTAATACATAGCTTAAAATGCAAATAGGAGCAGGAATGCCATCATAAGACAGAAAAGACCCATGGCCTCGGACAGAGCGAAGCCTAAAATTGCGTACGAGAACAACTGCTGTTTCAAAGATGGGTTCCTCGAGTAGCCAATTATCAACGAACCAAATACCGACCCGATTCCAGCACCTGGAAAGATAAAATTTACATTTAGGTACAACCAAACGTGATTGGCATCTTAATTTTAACGATTCTGCAATTTTGCAGAATATAAACTTGGCAGCACTGCTTGAACATCATTGCTGCTATACTTACACGGTTTTGAGTAGATTGTAATCTAATTTTCCTATTGAATCTTAAATAGGGAAAGATAAAGACCTAAAATAACTAAACACCTACGAATTCCATGGATCTCAGAGGATTGGGGGCCGTCCATAAACTACGCTACCAATTTTTGGAATATTGTTCACCCCTCGTAGGATTACAAAAGTGAATAAGGTTTCAATAATGTGCCGAGGAAAATAGGGAAGCAAGTCAAAAAAATGCGTCGATTTCTATTTTTAAACGATGTAAATTAAAAAAATATCGATATTGATATTAGGAAGTGCTTCCAAAATAATATTAAAACATATCGATTTCTATTTTCCCTGACAGCTACTTAATTTCTCTGACATGTGACAACCCTGTCAAAAGATAGGAACTATGGAGACTTTTCGCGAAAATAAGAGAATAAATTCTTTCAAATAAAATTAATGCAGATACCATATTGAATTCAGTACGAAACACTTTAAATTCCTTAGATTACAAGTCTAAATATATTACATTTACAACAAAAAAGATTTTATACCAAAAAAAATTTAACGAAACTATTAAATTTTTAATAAAATAATAAATTTGTTTAAGAAAAAGTTAAATTTGTACTAAGCAGTTCTATTTCGAATCTAAAAACAATAGTGATCAACAAAGAAGGCATTGTCTACCAAAAATGCAACAGTAAAGTTTTCTGATAAAAAATTACGAATTTGTAACAGAACAATGCAAATTTTTACCAAAAAGACTTTATTTCTAAATAGATGCATTTTCAAAAAAATGTTTATTTTCAATAACAAGAAAGATGTATGCTCTACCAAAAGACGAATTTCTAACAAAATAGTTTAATTCTCAACCAATAAGTTGAATTTTCAATCCAACAAAATGAGTGGGAAGCCAAATAGTTAAATTTTCAACTAAAAAAAATATTTTGAATCATAAATAGAAGCGTTACATTTTCAGTTAAAAAAATTACTTTTTAACAAAACAATAAGAGAAGATTCAACAAAAAAGTTCAATTTTCAACCAGAGGCACATCTAAAAAAATGAATTTTTAATAAATATTTCAAATTTCAATCAAAATGATGATTTTCTCACTAAGAAGATTAATGCTTTACCAAGTAATACAAATTTTCAACAAAATACATCAACCAAAAATATGCTTTTTAACAAAAAAAGGTAATTTTCAACTAAAATGCTGAAACTTAAAAAAATTAATTTTCAACAGGAGTGCAACATTAAACCTGAAAGATAATTTTATTACAAAGAAGATTCATTTTATGAAAATGTAAGTTAGATTTTCAACTTAAGAGGTTAATCAAACAGAAAAATGAATTTTTAACAATACAGTTTTATTTTCAACCAAGTAGCTGAATTATTAAGCAAAGTTATGAATCTTCAAAAGAAAAAAGAAATTTTAAAAAAGTTGATTTTTCAACCAAAAAGTTGAAATCATAAAAAAATAAAAATAATTTAATGTCTTGCATTTTCCACTCAAAAAGATGATTTGAAATCATGAAGATAAATTGAGTTGTCGGATCGAATAAGGGCACATAAACTTATTTCGTCGAGAGTGGAAAGACCCCTGGAGGTTTTCAAAAACATTTTCCAATTTTTCCAATCACTGCGCTTCTTTTTTTCTCCAGGCAAAATGTTTAATTTTCGAATTAAAGCCAAGAAACTTGCTCTTTTAAAAAAAAAACCTATTTTAATTCGTTGTTCACTTCAACTCGTGCTCAGTCAGTCAGTTTAAAAAATTTTTTAAATACAATTTTCAGAGAATGTAGTTCGAAATGTCCTTCGACTGAGAGCAAAAGTCATTAAAAAATGTATTTAAAAAAACTTGAAACATTTTTTCTGATGCGTGGCGCTTAATGAGACTTCTCAAACTTCCAGCGTTTCGTTTACGCAAAACTTTTATCGAGAAACTTATTAAAAACCGTACAAAGAAGTTTTCTGGAAGATTTTAGCCCATTTGAATTGATATTCAAAAAATTATTAACGTATCAGTTCAATAGCGGCTAGGCGACTCGCGCGCGGGCTGTAGCGAGTTTCAGATCCGATTCATAATACAGTTCCCCGACGCCAAAAATAATAGCTGATCAAGTAATCAGGGTAATATCAAAGTATTATGCATAAATAAATAATCAGGGTGGCCACTATTTTTTAAATTTTCGTCTCCCGGCTTTCTCCCAGTTTATAAAAAATTAGCTCTCTTTGCAAAACAACCATTTTTTGTAAATAAACTTTTAAATTCCAGTTGCCCTATCAGCCCTAAATCCTATTGAAAAATCCGAAAAACTGATTGACTGAACACCAGTAAAAAGTGAAAAACGAATTAAAACAGATTTTTGCAAAAAGCCAGTTTTTGGCGTTAATTCTTCATCTAGATATAGTTTACTTTTTCAAAACTTCCAGGGGCCTTCCCAATTCCGGCGTAATAAGTTTATGTGCCATTATACCATCAATTTTCTAAAAATGGAATAGCCACATAATAAACCAGAGATTAATCCTCGGAAAAAAATTAATCTAAACAAAGTACTTCAACATTGAACCAAGTAGCAGAATTTTCTACTATATAAGATCCTTCTCAAAAACAGAGAGGAAAAACAATTCTTCAAAAAATGCGAAATAAGATGCTATTTTTCGCAAACTTTGTTAAAATTTATCATCAGGAAACGTACTCAACGCTATGTAACTCCGTTTAGCCCCCCCCCCCCCCCGCGCCCCCCCCCCGCCCACCACTCATCCCCCACCCCCCCCCGCCCCCCCCCCCACCACCCCCCAACAACCCCGCA
>JAAAKG020000017.1:3651173-3675518 GCA_010014905.2 Druon quercuslanigerum
CCCAAGAAAACCCCCCCCCCACTTTTAACCCCCGTTTCCCCCCCCCCCCCCCCCCGCCCCAATTGGTAACATAGTTTATGGACGATCCGTTAGTTACACAAACAAAAACTACAAAATCTCACGACAAAGATGTTTATTCGATATCACTGTACAGATTCCTCTCAAAGAGTCACCTCAACAACGTGCGTACTCTACGGCACAACAATGATGAATCGTTCGAGTAACAAAAGAGTTCAAATTAGTACTACTCGCAACGTCAATGTTTAGTGCGCCAGTGTCGAAACAGCGACGCACTAGAACTATCGATATTTGGTTATGGAGGTATGATAACTTAAAAGGCGAAAAGAAGCAAAAAGGCCATCATAAGACAGAAAAGACCCATGGCCTCAGACAGGGCGAAGCCCAAAATGGCGTACGAGAACAACTGTTGTTTCAAGGATGGATTCCTCGCGTAGCCGATGATCAACGAACCGAATACTGATCCGATTCCAGCACCTGGAAAGATAAAGAATTCACATTTAGTCACTCAAATCATCAAATATTCTAATGGTAGTTAAAAACAAAAATATTGCAATTTGAACTTCGCGCAAAATAAGAAAAAAACATTGAATTTAAAACGAAAACAGATTTAAGTTAACAGATTAAAGTTTCATTCCTTTGTAAGCTGCAGGATGGCCGCTGTAATAGAGGGAAAAATTCCAAATCATTTCCCGATTCGCAAACATTTTTCGCGGTCTTTAAAATTAAAAAATTGGCACTCTTAAAGCTGAAATTTTTTTGTAGTAATAAAAACTAAACTTATTTAAATGCGGTTAAACTGCAAAAATTTTTAGTTCAAAACTTTTATAAATTGAAGAGTTTAACTACTTCTAGTTTTAAAAATTTAAATCCACGTATTTTTTAAATCAGAAGTTAAGATAGTTAAGAAATTAAGATAATTCACAATTTATATTTATTTAAATTTTAAGAAACTATTGTTTATAAAATGCTTTGGTAAATTTTATTAATATTTAACATTTCTGGTTTTAAATTAATAGAAATTTTAATGTATTTATTAATAAAAATGGATTCTACAAATCTTCTTTTATGTGTATTAATTTCTTTATCTAAAATTTGAATATTATTAATTTCAAAATAAAAATGATGATTTGATTGCCATGCATTTTGTAATGAACCTGAATTTTGATTTCCAAGTTCACAATCTCTTTTATGTTCATTTATACGAGTTTTAAGTATCCTGTAAGTTTATCCATTTTATCAAATATACAGCTCCAGATACATTCTCTTTATTATCTTTGTCTTTATTTTTAAAAAATAGGTCTGTTGTTTCATGGGTTTCATTCTGTCTTTTATTTTTTGAAGAATATATATTTCGAAAACTCTTTCTTTAATTACATTATTGATCAGTTGCAATGGACAACTGTTTTGTACTAAAGTTTTCTTCAATCGACTTAAATTTTCTTTCCGAAATTTGATGTCACTTAAATTGAAACACCTATCTACTAATCCTTTGATTAAACCTATTTGTTGAGCAAATAAATTGCGTGAAATATAATTTAAGTAACGTATTGACCATGAAATTTTTTTGTACCATCTGTATTTAAAAAGTCATCTAATTTGTCTGATGGAATTATAGCTAGGATATCAACAACATATTTTATAAAGGATAGGAGTGAAACTCAGCTCTTTTTTCCAAAACTTCCAGAACTAAGTTTGCTACAATTGAAGATAATGATTATACCCATTGGACATACTGAAATTTGTCTATAAAATTTATTGTTAAACGAAAATATTGCTTTATTTAAGACAGTTCGAGTAGCGATTAGAAATTCGTTTTTAGTCATTTTTGTAAAGTCTTTGTATCTATTTAATTATTCCTAAATGCAATCTAATGCAAGGTCCAATGGGATAGTATCGAACATGACACTACATCCAAAGAAACTATTGAATGTGAATAAGGCACTTCAATATTTTTGAGCTTTTCTTTTAAATCCCAACTACTTTTCATAAACGATTGAGTTTTTCCTTACACTGGTTTCAAAGAATTTAAGATATATTTAGCTAGATTGTAGATAGCAGAACCAACCGCAGATACAATTAAACGCCATTTTAAATCAGGTTTGTCAACCATTACATTTTTGTTCAAGAGTTGGAACCATGCTGCTTTTTATCTTTTTATAGAAAATGTCATTTTTTAATAAATTTTTAACTGTATTTGTATAATCAGCGGGGTTTGCAGCTACTGTTATATTACCCTTATCGGCTTTAAGGAAAATTAAATCTTTGTGTTCGTTTTGAAATTTTTGAATGGGCCCTAAAATTTTGGTTTTGATATCATATTAGTTTAAAAAATACATAATGATTCGTTAACATCAGAACCCCTTGTTTTTATTATATTAGGACCATATGACCAAATTAATTTTTTATTCACAAAAAATAAATTCACTGTCATTTCCTGATTTCCCGGTCCAGCGGCCACCCTGGAGTTGTAAAGTTTATTTTTATTAAAGAAATTATAATAAAATTACTTAAAAACTATCGATTCTAAGAAAAAAATCGAATTATAAGTTACTTTTTCTTGCATGAATCCACCAACCAGGAATACATGATAAGGATTCAGGAAGGGATTAAGGGACGGACAGCATCATTCCTTTCAAATGATCGAGACAAGCACTGATCTCACTTCCAAGGAGACAGAACGACAAATCCCAAATTGGGAAACCAACTCCTTCTTCAATTGAGTCTTTCTTTCAAAACAGGGTTATCATGAGGCAAAAATAGGTTCGTGAAATGGGTGAAAAACGCTCACCAAAAAGCTCCCCCAACCCTCCAATTTTCAAATTTTTCGTAAGCAAGTTTTTGTCAAAGTCCCGACACTTTTCTCCGACGGGCACTGATGAACTATTATTTCAAACAAAATCTCAGGTTCGTGCGAAATGACGGGACAACTGAGAATATAAATATTTCACTTATGAAACTGTAAAAAAAGGTCCAATAGCGACACCTACAACCCATTTTATAACAAAAAAAGGAAGGAACTATTCAAATGATAAGGATTGGATACTTTGGAACGTGACTTCTCAATTAGATGCACTCTTTTAATATAAAAGAAATGAGAATATGCCCAATCTTTAAATGCTTTTAGAATTATATTAGCATTAGCGTAGGACTGAAAAATTCGAATTTCCTATAATTAGTAACATTCGAAGAAAAAATGTTTCCCTCTAAAAAAATGACTCAAATAATAATTGCATCACTTAAATTTTGCGCGAGAATATATCGCTTCAAAATAAAAGGGGCGCTCAATTCAAATTATAACAGAAATTAAATTATTAGAGAATATATTAATCGCATATATTATTTGGGCCACAAAATAATACGGTGCCTTTACTTTGAACCTGAAACTTCAAAATACAATTTAGTAAGTTGCGGCCCTGCGGACATAACCTTGAAAATAATGCGTAAATACAATGTCATCTGACAAGAGGCATTTGAGATACTCCATTTTTTTGTATTTCAATTAAAAAATCACCATGGTGAAATCTTTTTTTATGTGCAACCACACCTTCTCCTAAGAATGATAGTCATTTCGGTCGCCTCAGCTGCATTTTTTTCAATTGGAATTCAAAAAGAATAAAATATCACCAATATTACTCGTTGGGCACCATTTTACTGACTAATTACTTTTTAGGTTAAGTCCACATGGCCGCCACATTATATTGTCTTTTAAAATTTAAGACTCACCTTATAAAAATACCTTTGGGCGGGAAAAAATGCAGTATGAAATATAATAGAGTTAATGCTTTCACGATGAATCATTTTGATAAAAAGAGACATTTCGAGCTTAAACACTGAGCATATTCTCGAGAGCATTTGCCCAACATAAATTCTTGGGTATTTAAAATCTCTAACTTTTACCTGATCCTGCAACACCGAATTTGTCCAAAATAAATTCTTGGGTATTTAAAAACTCTAATTTTTACCTGATCCTGCAACACCGACGGTGGCAGCACCTGCACCGATGAATTTGGCGGCAGAATCAATGTCGCGGCTAATGGTGGAGGTTTGGAAATTACGCACGATTGGCGACTAGAAAAAGATTGTTCCATTAGAGGTTTCATACTTATTTTGAGTTTAGATTTCAAATTCAGAAAATATTCTTACCAAGGCGACGGTGGATGGAACCAGCCTCTGGTTCTCCTGGAGAGACTGGCTTTGGCCGAGTGCTGCACTGCTCAGTGGCCGGAGGTAGCTCTTGGTTCCAGCGACCAACTG
Source organism: Druon quercuslanigerum (assembly GCA_010014905.2). NCBI lineage: Eukaryota > Metazoa > Arthropoda > Insecta > Hymenoptera > Cynipidae > Druon > Druon quercuslanigerum. The sequence continues at coordinate 3,655,449 of JAAAKG020000017.1, forward strand.
AAAAATAGGAAATAAAATATTGCATTATAACAGTATTAACAATACTGAAATCATGTAAAATCGAAAGTTTAAAGTAACTTTAATCTTTGTAACAAATTAAAGAATAAGGTGGCCTTTAAAATCCAATGAATCCTATAATTAAAGAAAAATAGTGAGAACTTCACAGAGGTGATGTAAAAATTCATGTGAACAACATGAAGGATAAAAATTTCTTTTTATAAAAAAATTCACCTTAAAATTCGTGCAAAGGTTATTTTTAAGCGTAATTTTTAATTAGATTATATATAATTTTTAAGCGTCTTTTGTGAAGTTTATAAAATTGAAAGAAAAATTTTTGACATAAATTATATAAAAATATGGAAAAATTTCAAATAATTCTTTATTGAAGAAAAATTAACTTTAAGAGTAAAATTAAAAAAACTTCCAAAAATGTAAAAAAAAAAAAAAAACATCTGAAAGATTCTAAAGCAACTTTTTTAATTGTGCATAAATTTTCGCTGATTTCGAAAAAAAAATTAAAATAATTTTCAAAATTGTTGAATAAGTATTTGCAGGATTTCAAGGCAAGATACTCCTCAGATTCCTGGGAAAATTGTAATTGATTTTTTAAAATTACTTTTTAAGTATAAGTTAAAAAGATTTCAAAAGTTTTCTAAAAATGTGACGTCTGAAAAATAGAATATAAAATTCTCGACACTGTAAAATTCCCGAAAAAGAAAATATTCTAAATAGAAAAATCCCGGAAGTATAAAATTGTGAAAAATTTAAACTTCATACATTGAAAAATTATTGATTTTAAAATTTCCGAATTTAATAATTAACAAAATGGTTACAATCACAAATAAAGGACAAAATATAAAACATTTTAATCAGCTAAAAGTAGTTTATTTCATTTATTATTTAAGAATTTTTTCATTGTTAAAATTCGAAATTTTTCATGTGTTGGAAATATTACTCGAATTGTTCCCTAAAATTCGATAAAATCCTTCAAAATAAAAAAATTACTTCAAATTTTTTAACAAATAGTTATGCTCTATTTATATTTTGCAGTAACAATTATTTTTCCCCTCAAACTGAAAAACTTTATGCACTCGATTGATGACGCCAGTTGTCTAAATAAAAGCTAACGATTACATAATTAGTTAATTAATCTCGAAATCCGACATAATTAACGAATTACTTATATTTTAAATAGAGATTAACTAGTAGTAAAACAAAAAACTTCCTCACAACAAAAATTTTCCATTTATCAAGTTTCGTAAATAACCTCAAAGAGAAGTAAATCATTATATAAGATCCATAAAACGAATGGAGCACAAGAGAATATAACCTTCATAAAAACTTAAACAATTCAATAATTCTTACAAAAACTTAAAGAGATACTTTCAGTTATTAATGAACAATTAATAAAGTTAAAGGTAAATCGTATTTCATTATTGTGTTGGAAATTGATTATATTCCTAAAGAGGTCAAACATTTCTAAACAGATTCAAGCACATAATCGTAACAAATATTTTTCTTAATAAATAAAAAATCAAGTAACAAATCCTTTTAAATAATATCAAGATAATAAAACTAAAAAAAATAATTAAATAGGAATCCCAACTGAGATTACATAAGACATATCGAAAGAATCACCCTATGAGAATAGATGATTATTTATTTAAAATAACTTACTAGTGAATTATTAGTCTCGGAAGGTTCAAATTTATAATTTCTGAAAATTCCTTATTTATAGACTTTTATGCAATTCCATTTCCTCTCTTTATTTTTCCAAGAGGGCAGGTTACATAAGGATCAATAAAACGTGATCTTCGCCTCTGAAGATGTAAATCTACCTAGTCTCTCACCTGAAAATCCCTTCAATAAAACTTCACTAGGTTTAGCATAAAATTAAATTAATAAAAGCACAAAACAAAATCAATTACTACACAAATAAAGATTTGAAATATAAATGAATTAATAAACCCTGAATTTGAATTATTTCAAGGAATTAAAAAAAACAAATTAGGCCAAGAGTTTGAATCCCCGAAACCTCTCTAATCATGTTAGAATCTAGACCTAACCACTATTCCCAGTTTCTGACATTTCTCACAGTCCCCTTCGATTTTTGCCGATTTTAATCAAAATTTTCACTGACGAAAATTAATGTGGTAAAGTACTCACGGTGGACCTGGCGACTGGTGCGATAAATCGTGTGCAGTACATAATGACGATGTAGTAGGTCGTTCACTTCAAGAACCTGGAAAGAAGACACTCGTTTTTCAAAAAGTCAAGAAACCCTTTTATTTCCTACTTTTTTAAATCATGGTCAGTCTTTTATATTTGATAAATTGATTTCGTTCGCGTAAACGAGGACGGTGAAGTTACGTAACAAGAGCAGACCGAATCTCCAGACGACTTTCAACGACTTCAAAATCTAAGGTTAAAAGTCACCCGGGTACGAAAAAGATCGAAACTTTGACGCGGATCAAATTTTCGTATTACACACCCCGTGAATTTCCGGAAGATGAGAAATTTTGAGGCCAGGTCGTAACGAGCACACCACTTAGGAAAATGGCCGAGAGACAAGTTCCGCGGCGCGCGTCACTGGATTCAGATTTCAGCTGATAATGAAAAACCCGCAGATTTTGCAAAGAGGAAGATGAAAGAGCGCGCACTTTCCGGTAAAATAGTGATGTTTTGTGTCCGAATTTGAGTTGATTTTACTCACGATTCCGGGGAAGAGAAGGCAGGAGGTCGGACTTACCAAAGAGCAGTGTCGACGGGGAGGCAAGGCTGGTAAAGTGACCCGGCCTTTGGAATGTTGGATCGGCGAGTGGACGACGAACGGAGAGAAGAGAGGCCTATCAGGAGAGTCGTCGCGAACGGAACAGAACGGAACAGTGCAACTTCCGTGGGGATCCGAATCACGGCTTCCCACGCCTTGGCTCACGTTATCGACCAACCGAATTTACCCGAAAGAGCACGAGGATGAGCTTCTCGTCTGCAACTTCTTAGTTATTGGATTCTCACCGCGTAGTGTCGCCACTTGTGCGGTGGCCCAGAAATTTTAATTTTTAGGCGGGAACGGTCTAAATTTGGAATGTGTTACAGTTTCTATGTGAAATCAGATTCGGAATAAAGCTATTTGAAACACTTGAAAAAAAATAAAACACGAAACATACAAACTTAATATTTTAAAAGACTTTACAGCCTAAAAAGCTCGAAAAAAGGGAGAATAGGTTGATTTTTTGTACGAAAATGGCGGAATAAATTCTTCTAAATAAAATTAATATATAGGTGTCATATTGAATTCAATATGAAAATTGCTTTAAATTTCTAGGATTAATTTAATTTTTCACATAATAATTTAATTTGTAGCTCTATAGTTCAATTAATATCCACTTACACAGACGAATTTTCTATTAAGCAGTTTAATTAAAAAAAGAAATTATCTACCAAACAGTTGCATTTTCAATCAAAAAATTGAATTTTGAAGCAAAAAGGACGACTTTGTAACAAAAGCAGATTCATTTTTAACAATATAAATGAGTTTTTAACTTACAACGATAAATTGGCTATCAAATAGTCATCTTTAACAAAAGAATTACACTTTTAACAAAATGGTTAAAAGTTTTAAAAAAATAATTACATTTTTAACTAGATAGTTTGATTCTTAAACTAAAATTATGAATCTTTAAAGAAAACTAATTTTCAACAAAGAAGTTAAACTTTTACGCAAGTAGTTTAATTTAAAAAACAGGTTATATTTGTTATTTAATTAAAAATAATTTTATCATAAACAAAAAATAGACAAATGTATCAAAAAGATATAATAATAATAATACATCTTTAACTAAAAAATTAAATTTTAAAACAAGAAATATGATATCTCAATCAAAAATAGAAAGATTTTCAGCAAAAGAGATGATTTTCCAAATAAAATTATGATTCTTCAACTGAAGTAGTTAAATTTTCAGTTAAAAAAAATTATTCTTGACAAGAAAAAATGTGAATTATCGAAAAGTTGAATTGTTTTACAAATGAATAGAATTTTCAACCCAAAAAGGAGAATTAAAAAAAACAGTTTAATTTTTAATTGAAAAATCAAATATTAGATGAATAATCAACTATTATGATTTTTCACCAAAAACAACATTTAATTTCAAACGAAAATGGCATAATTTTAAACGAAAACATGGAGTTTCAAAAAAAGTTTAATTTTCAACCAGGACATAATAATTAATTCCATTTAACAAACATAATTTTTCAAACAAATTTTTATTGTTTGAAAACGATCTTCTCCTTTACTAAAGCTGGATAATTGCGGCTGTTTCAGCAGTTTTAAAACTTTTTGTCAGGACTGTGCACTTAGAGCGAGGTATTAATTAATGAAATTTAACCAAAATAATTGTTTAAACATATTATGATTACTATTGTTTTAACTATATTCTCGTAAAGTAATGCTGGATAGTTGTGATTTTTTTTCATTTTTAACTTTTTGTTCACTTTTTAATAATAATTAATGCAAGCTAACAAACATGATTGTTTCAAAAATTTATTATTGTTATAACTACATATAGTTCTGGGTTTTTCTGAAAATTTACATTTAATATGGTTCATGTAGAAAGTATATCTGTTAGTTTTTCCAAATATATTCACACAAAAAATAGTTTGTTTAAAAATAATTATCTCCAATGTTTATATTTTTTTTCATAACTAAAAAACAAAACAAAAAGTTGAAAATTTCAGACAAATCCGCAAATTTCCAACTTTATTTGAACAGAATGAGAATATTATTAAGAATAATAATAAATTATTTTTAAAAATATTTTTGTTAAATTGAATTAATTATTACCTTACTCTAGTAGAAAAGTGGCCATGAAGTGGAAATTTTTAGAAAAAAACTACAACTTTCTAGAATTATTAAAAAAAATTATTATAAATAATAATAAAGGTTTAAACAATTATTTATGTTAAATTTAATTTGTTTTGGCCTCGTTTGAACTAAAAAGTTGAAAATAAGTTAAAATAACGGAACAACCCGCGACTTTCTAACTCTATTTTAAGAGAAAACTGCCATAAACAATAATAAATTGTTCAAAAAATGTTAATAAACATTTAATTATCACTTCATGTACCAGAAACAATTCGTATTGAAGTAAACGGGAAAAAATCATAACTAGCCTCAAAAACACTCAAAACACAATTTTTTCAATTATTATGGGTTTTTCTTGGAACTACATAAAACTGAATAATGGGAAATTGGGAGTGTTATAATATTAAACAAGCAATTATTTATTAGTATTCTATAGAATATTCTATAGAAATGTTGAGCTTCAATTTTTTATCCTTAGGGGAAATATACGTATTTAACTTGATGATGCCTGCGGAACATATCATTTTTTTCAATGCAATTATTTTTTTGCGGATTCGAACAAATTTGGGTGTGATATGCACGCAAATTCGCAGAAAAAACATTCTAATGCATTTTTGATCCGCCCTTCTGTATAGCGAGCGCCGCTATGCGACCACGGTCAAAATACGGTAGCCACTTTAAATTTCAGAGTTTCACAGGGACTGTTCCGTAGACTGCTAATCAAGTTTCTCGTCAAAATTAGAATTAGGAAATTCTAGAAAGGGATAAAACAACTCCGCGATTTTTCGGGGTGTAGGAATAATTCATACATGTAGACTTTCAAGATTGGGGCAATTTTTAAAACCATGGGAGTCTTGAGTGAAAAATTCGGGAGTGTATTTGATTAGGGTAGTTCCCTGCCGGTTCCAGCCGGTCTTTGGTCTTGTTCTTGGTTCCTGGAGTCCGCAGTCGACAAGTTGACTGCGATTTCGAGTATGGCTGTGTTTATGCTTAATATTTGCAAATTCAACGACTGCGGCCTCACTTTCAAGAATCTAGGAAGATTGATTCAACACATAGAAGAAACTCATATCGGTAGGCGATTCTCGTGATTGTACGGTCTCGCCATCCACGAAAGCGGTTTTGAGGTTATGTGTGCTGGATTTTAGCTTAGCAGGGGGCATTAGAAAATTTGTTTTCGTTTATTGGGGTTTTATAAGGTAATTCAGGGTGACAGCACTTTATTTTCAAAGGGTGGCAGTTACAGGTGATTTGGAAATAAAGGTCGCCTCTTTGTACCGGAATTTTGGTTTCGTAACTTAGAATTCGGAGTTTTCATTATAGGTCTTTGAATTTTTTTTCTCATGAGTAAATTTCAAGTAATATTTTATTCGCGATTTTTTAAAAAGCAAATATCAACTTTCTGGGTTTAAGAAAAATAAATGTGTGTTTTTTAACCTCTGTACATATTTCCGATATTCCCTACTTCATTCCTATTTTTTATTTAATTGAAAGTGCATAATTAACCCCTTCCACACCTTTTTTCTCTTGCAAAATACTCTTTATTTTACGGAGTCTTCTTAAAAGTCATATTTGTTCATGGCTTTTCGATTAAATATGTTGATTAAATCTTTGTTTGATTGCAAATTCCTTAAATCCCAATCTTTTAATTCCTGCATTTTGTCAAATATTGATATTTTTTGGTAGAAAATCTTCTTGGTAAAAAATGTATCCGTTTTGCTTGCAAATTTATTTTATCTGGTTAAAAATGACTTTTTTTCCTGAAAATGTAACTAGTCTATTTTTATTAAAAAATTTATGTTTTAGGTGAAAATTCAAATATTTTGTTAAAAATTCAACTACTTAGTTTAAAGTAGAACAGATTTTTTAATATTTATTTTTGTGGCTATAGATTCGTGATTTTAACTGTAAATGTATATCTTTGGTTGAAAATTTAATTATTTTGTTTATATCTTTTCTTGAAAATTACTTTTTTAAATATAAAATTTAACCAATCCAGTTAAATATTTCAATCATTTTGGTTGAAAGTTCACCTCCTTGATTGAAAATTAATATTTTTCACTGAATATTGAACTATTTATTTTTTTGTTCAAAAGTTCATATACGTATTTCTTTGCTATTTTTTCTGAATTTACTATTGTATATTTACTCTGTTAGATAATAATTAATGCAATTTAACAAACAGAATTGTTTGAACAACTTATTATTATTTATATCTATTTTCTCTAAGAGAGTAATGCTAGAAAGTTGTGGATTTTTCTGAAAATTTACATTTAATATGGTTCATATAGAAAATATCTGTTTTATTTCAGACATATATTTTCACAAATAGGAAAGAGATTATTTAAAAATACTTATCTCTAATTTTTATTTATTGTTTTTTCATAGCCAAAAAGCCAAAACAATAAAAAATGTAAAGAAAAGAACCGCAACTTTCTAATATTCATCTGAGAGAAGATAGTTACAAAAAATAATAATTTATTCAAATAATTACGTTTACTAAATTGCATTAGTTATAACATTCACTCTAAGTGAAAAGTGGACAAAAAGTTGAATATTTCAGAAAAATCTGCAAATTTCCAACATTATACAAACAGAATATTTTTGTGTGGAAAATTAATCTTATTGGTTGTAAATTCCACTGTTCCAGTTCAAGATTCATAATTTTAGTCAAAAATCTACCTTTTTGAATTAAAAAATTACCTATTTTGTTAAAAATTCTTTTTTTTTAGCGTTAAAAATAATTTTTTAAACTGACAATTTATGTTTTGGGTTGAAAATCATTTTTAGTTGAAAATTTATGTTTTTTGTTGAAAATTAAACTATTCCCGTTGAAGATTGTGCATTTTAGTTGAAAACTCGTCATTTTGGTTAAAAATTTAGCTATCTTCTTGAAGATTCGTTTTTTTCTTATAGTTGAAAGGATGTTTTAAAATCGAAAATTAATCTTCTTAATTAAAAATTCTTTTTTTTTAAGGCCAACTAATTTAGTTGAAAATTTAACTTTTTTGTTGAAAGTTGTTTTTTTTTTTTTGGTTAAAAAATTGATTTTTGTAACTGAACTATCCTTCAATTGAAAATTCAACTTCTTGGTAAAAAAAAATCGTCTTTTGTGGTAGAATATTAATCTTCTTGGTAATTAATTCATGTTTTTGGTTGAACATTCATCTTTTGTTACAAATATATCTATTATGTTAAAAATTCCATTAAAAAGTTAAATATTTATTTTAAAGTTCATATATTCTGTTAAAAATTAAGCTTATTGGTTTAAAATTAATTAGAAATAGAAAATTAATCTTATTAGTTGAAAATTCACTTGCAAGGTTGAAAATTGAACTATCTCGTTAAAAATTATTTTATTTGGTTGAAAATTTATCTTTTTTGCTTGAAAATTCATGTATTTTATTCAAAATTTAGCTCTTTTTGTAGAAAGTTAATCTTTAAGGTTGGAAATGCAACTATTTTGTAAAAGGTTATTTTAATGGTTAAAGATTTATCATTTCAGTTAATATTAAATTTTTGTTGTGGACAATTTAACTTTTTTGTTAAGAGTTTAATCGTTTTGGTTGAAAATTCTACTATAACATTCATTTTTGGTTAAAACTTCAATGGTTGGTTAATAAAATAATGTTTTCCGGTTGAAAATTTAACTATTTTTATAAATATTCGTCCCTTTTTAGTTGGAATTTAACTTTTTAACTGAAAATGCAACTATTCCAGTTTTTATTTTTGTTTTGAAAATTCAACTTTCTTGTTGTCAGTCTCGGCAAAAAGCAAAGAGATGAACTTGGACAAAAATGATAATAATTTAAAGCGTGCTTTAGATAATAAAAGTCAATTGCAAAAATAATTCTTTTCCCCTGGTATTAATAAAAATTTATTAAATTACAAGTTAAAAAAAATCTTCTAAGTTTCATGGAAAATAATTTTTTGATATTACTTTTTAAAGATCAATTTCGCTCTTATTGCTTTTAAAGAGAACACTTCCACTTTTTTGTTTTCAACAATTCTATCAGCAGTAACTCATATGCGACATGATTTTTTCCGAAGTAAATGTAAATTCATTTTTATATTAAAAGGATGTACGTTTCATAATTTACAGACTTTTTGTGCTAATAATTACAAACTATAAGTAGAAATTATATTAAATAAGAAAATAGGATCTCCCAATACAAAAGTTACTTCCAATAATAACGGTAGCTCAATTGGTTCCTCAATAATTATCCTAAAATATGTTAAAATAAAAAAGAGTAGTTAAAAAAAAATAACTATTCTAGAATTAAATTTCGAATTGTTCGAAAAAAAGGGAACTTATTAATGGCTTACAACTTAAAAGATGATATCTCAGGGCTTGGATATTGAAAGAATATTTTATTGGATATTTGGATTTTTTAAATGAATAAAATAGGAAATAAATTAAATTTTCTCTAGTGCCCAGAACGTTATAAGAGAATATTTTAATTGAATATTATAAACAGAAAATGAGTGACCGTTATCGTGTCAAGTAATTTTTAGCCATTAAAGTCCTTCATTCTGGAGGAAAGTTACAAAAGTTTTTAGCATCGTCTCACGTACTTAGACTATGACCCTCAAGTCGTGGAGGAAAAGGAAAAACAACAACCGTCATGCGTTCCTCTATCCTACGTTCTGCGATTTTTTACGGATGCAGCTAGGAGAGAGATTATGAAGCCACTTCAAGTTCAAACCCGGCCCAGTAATTGCCATACATCCTCTGTTCGAATAAAAAACGACAGTCCATCAGGTAAAAACCCCCGTTAAACTGCCCTTTGTGGTACAAAAGCATCAGTTCCATATTGAAAAAAAACTCTTAATTTTCATTGCAGAAATTGAAGGAGATGAAGATTTTACAAGCGAACCGGATGATAGCAATGATTCCTGGGCCACGACTGAAGAATTTTCGACTGATTTTATTTTAAGATACCGAAACAGGTATATCAGAAAGAATTTCAAAAAAAAACTTATTTTATTCTTATTTTATCGTAATTTTTAAAAATTGTAAGTTTAAACTATTATCAGGGTTGCTACAGGTTCCGGAATTCCAAAATATCACAGAAAGCCGGGGAATTTAAAAGTGCAAGGGAATGTCAGGGAAAACCTGGCAGTCATGGAATTTTCGATAAACTGAAGTTTTAATTTGATTATTTTGTTAAAAATTCGTCTTTTTGGGTTGTACAATTATTTATTCGGGTAAAAATTGAATCTTTTCTGGTTAAAAATCACAAATGTTTGGTTGAAAATTAATCTGTTTTTGTTAAAGATACAACTATTTTCTTTAAAATTCGTCCTTTTGGTTTTGAAATAAAAATATTTTTTGGTTGAAATGTCAACTACTTTTTTTAAAATTTCATTTCTTTGTTTGATGATATTTCATTGTAATTGGAACAAAATTAACCAATAATTTTACTTTTTTAGTATGTTGAAAATGAATTTTTTTAACTGAAAATTTAACCATTCTATGTTTGGACGAAAATTAATCTTCTTAGTTTAAAATTCATCTGTATAGTTCAAAATTTAATTATTTCTTTTAAAATTTATCTGTTTTAGGTGAAAATACAACTATTTGATTGAAAATTAATCTGTTTTGATTAAGGATTCAACTACTTTTCTTCAAACTCGTCTTTTTGGTTAAAAATAAATTTTTTTTAAATATCAAACACTTGGTTAAAAGTAGGTTTGCTGCAGTAAAAATTAATTTATTTGGTTGGTAATAATTCATCATTTTAGTCAAAAATAAAAAAAATGAAACTATTTTTTTGAAAAAAATTTTTGAATCAATGTATTTTACTGAAAATTTCCCTAGTCTATGTTTGGTTGAAAAATTGTTCTTCTGTCGAGAACTCCTGTATTTTGCTGAAACCGTGTTTTTTGTTGTTAAAAATTTAAATTTGTTAACTTGAAATGTAGCTATTTTATTTCTGACTGAAAATTTATCTTTTTTAATAAAAAATTCTTTTTTATTGAAAATTTAAGTGTCAAGTTGAAAATGCCTTAAATAAAAATATTTGGTTAGTAATTCCTGTATTTTGTTACAAATTAATCTTGGTTGAAAATGTATGCGGTTATTGAAAAATTTAATTATTACGTTGTAAATTGTTTACTTTGGTAGAAAAGTAAACTTATGAGTTGAAAAATCTTCTTTTTGATTAAAAATTAATTTTTTTGGTTGAAAATTCATTCTACTTCATTGAACATTATGTATCAGATTGAAAATGCCTTAAATTAATATGCTTGTTTGATGATTCCTACATATTGTTAAACAATAATCTTCTTGGTTGAAAATTCATCTGTTTTATTAAATATTTATTTTATTTCGCTGGAGACAATTTTTTAAAATGAAAATTTAACTTTCCTACTTTAATTCGAAAATTCGAATTGTTGAAGATTCGTCTTTTTGGTAGAAAAGTAAAACAATTTATATTCTTAGGTTGAGAATTTAAATTTTTCTAAAAATGTATATATTTGGGTTGAGAACTAAACAGTTTAGCAGAAAGTTCGTTTTTTTTGGCTGAAAAATTCAGCATTTTGAATGAGATTTTTTTCTTTATTGACTCTTGTTTCAAACCATCACTTTTCTAACACTTTTCTTTAAGAATTAATCTTTTTATCGAAGGTCTGTCACTTCAGATGAAAATGTGACTATTTTGTTGAAAGTTTTTTTTCTTGTCTAAAAATTGTGTTACCTAAAAATTTAATTCTTCCATTTTTGGTTAAAATTGTATCATTTTGAGCGAAAAAGTCAACTATTTGGTTGAAAATTCATGTATACAACATTTTTTATACCTAATTAGTCGATGACTCCTTAAAAAATGAAGAATGACTGTTGTCAATACAAGTGTTTAAAATTAATTTACAAACAAATTGTAGTTGTGCATAAACATTTTTATCTTCTAGGTTTAACGTTGTTTTTGTACTTAAAACAAAAATTTATAACGGTCAAGGGAAATCGGGGAATTTCGAAATTGGGATTTTGTAGCAACCCTGATTATCAAAGTCCAATAATTTTATCGTCGATTGTTTAAAAAAAAAAACTGATTTCGATACAACTGTAGGGGTGCTAATCGTAGTCTTCCAACTGAAACCAGTACCGATAAACCTTTCGCTTGCCCAGTACCAGGCTGCAAAAAAAGATACAAAAACGTAAATGGCATAAAGTACCACTCGAAAAATGGCCACAAAAACGATGGAAAGTACGTGCATTTATCATACTGTTATAAAATTACTTTCCCAAATTTTATATTGACAGGGTGTCTACGTGACCGGGATTTCGCTCTCGAATGTACTAACATGTTAATTAATAATGGCTTTATATAATTTATTACACTAATTCTAAACTAAAATAGAGAATTTTTGAAAAAATCAGCACTCTCACTTGCAACAGGGAATTTTCCTAAATAATTACAACATGTTGACTTGCAACAGTGCATTTTTTAAAGAATTATAATTCCAACAAATTGAGACAGGGGATTTCAGAAAACCAAGGTAAAAAAATCAGGTAAAGAATTAAAATTATCCTGATTTTTTACATAGAATTTCAGGAAAATATAATTTTGAGTTTGGGAAAGGCAATTTTCTTGAAGAATTATAATTCTTATTTTAGGACAGCGAATTTTAGTAAAGAATTATAATTTTGATTTTAGCTCAGGGAATTTTAGTAAAGAAAATATAATTTTTACAAGTAGGAAAGGGAATTGCCGTAATGAATTATAATTTTAGGTTCACTTTAGAATAGAAAAATTTTTACAAAAATATAACTTTACTTTAGGACAGGGAGTTTTCATAAAAAATCATAATTTTTATGTGTAACGGAAATTTTAATTCTAATTTATAAAAAGGGAATTTACGAAACAATCTCTGTTTCAAGTCAGAATTCGTCAGATTTTGAAAATTTCTTGTTCCAAATCAGAATTTGTTTAAATTCAAACATTATTTTTTTGCACAGAAAAATTTACCAAAACTTAAAAAATTCCTATTTCAAACTTTAGAAAAAGGGAGTTACTATATTTCTAAATTATAATAGAAACTATCATAATTCGTTTGAATGTAAGAATTCCTTTTTTTGCAAATACAGATTTGCTAGAATTTGAAACTATCCTCTATCGTATTTGAGAAATAAGCAGTTACTATATTTATGAATTATAATAGAAAATAATTATATATGTATATAAAATTAATACTTGGAACAGGGAAGTTGCGAAAAAAATTATAGTTTAAACTTGCTACTTAAAATTTCAGTAAAGAAATATAATTTTGAGTTTGGAACAGGACATTTTCGAGAACAATTATAATCTTTTTTGGACAAGAAGTTTCTGTAAAGAATTATGTTTTGAGACGGAACAAGTATTTTAGTTCTCATTTATAAAAAGGGAATTCGTTGAAACTGGACTGGACTGGAGATTTCCGTAAAGAATTATAATTTTAATTTTAGGTTTATTGTATATGTAATAGAACATTTTTTATTTATTCATATTCCTTGTTCCATATCAGAACTTCTTTGAATGTAAAGTCTTTTGTTTCCTGAAAATGTAATTTTCAGCAAACAAAAATATAATTATCAGTTTGAGACAGGGAATTTTAGTAAAGAATTACAATTTTGATTTTGGGGAGAGGGATTTCAATAGAGAAATTATAATTTTCATTTTAGGTTCACTTTAGAACAAGAAATTTTGTTAAGAAATAATAATTTTTACTTTAATGTAGGTAATTTCTGTAATGAATATTAATTTGATTTGGAACAGGAAATTTTGTAAAATAATTTAAATTCTAATTTATAATAACAATCTCTGGTATAAGTCAGAATTCGTTAGATTTGGAAAATTCCTTTTTCCAAATTCGAACTTGTTTGAATTAAAAAATTCGTTTTTTTTTGCAAATAAAAACTGTCCAGTTTTTAAAACTTCCCTCTTCCAAAATTAAGAAAAAAGCTGTTACTATATTTCTAAATTATAATAAAAAATGTTGTAAATATGTATAATTGTCACGCGGTACATCTTTGGAAATCAATTTAATTGTGACTGAAACAGGGAGTTGCGTTCAAGAAATATTATGCAAACTTTTAACACAGAGATTTTCCGTAAAGAATTATACTTTTGACTTTCGAACAGGGAATTTTCTCAAAGCATTATTATTTTACTTGGAGCAGAAAATTGTTGACATGGAACAGGAATTTTGGAAAATAATTTTAATTCTGCTTAAGACGAAAATTAAAAAAATAACCTGTTTAAATTCAGAATTAAACTTAATTCTATAACAAAATTATACGTCCAAATCAGAATTGTAATTCCTTTGATCAAAAAATATCTAATGCTCTAATACAGAATTATAATTATTTTAAGAAAATTCCATGACCGAAAGTAAACATTGTAATTCTTTTGGAAAATTCCCCAATCCCAGTGAGAATTATCATTATTTTTAAAAATGCCCTATTCCAAATGAAAAATCTTTTAAAATATTAAGAAGTCTCTTAAAATCTTTAAAAAAGATCTTTTGAAGCAATTTAAATGTTTTAAAATCTTTCAATTTGACAGGAAAAAATTAACAAATGACTGGAAGAAAATCCGAAATTGAAAATCATCCTTCGGATAGACACTCTGTTTAATTATTAAACTATTGATCAAAAGGTTGAAATTATCAAGTTCTTTTTTTGTCCCTAAGGATTATACGGAAAGCTTTCAAATGCCCATGTGGAAAGAACTACAAAACCCAATACGGTTTGAAAAATCACGTCAATGTTCATCATGGAAATTCGTTGTCGAATCTCAAGTTCCTGAGATCAGAAATGGAGATTGATCAGGAGGAAAGAATTTCCCAGGAGGAAACAACCTTGGCTGAAGAAATAAAATTTTCTGCAATGGAGGATCACGTTTATGTGAAGCAAAATCGGTCCATGGAGAGAGACTGTGAATCCCTTGGAATCCTCACACCAGCTTCGACTCCACCGTTGTCAACTCAAAGTCCCACGAAGATCGGATCCACAGTCTACGATCGGCAGGTTCGAACGTACCATAACTACTTTACCGTCCAAAATTCCGATCGTGATTACAATAACTAAAAACTAAAGACTAGTTGTCATTGGTGAAGGAATTCGAGTATGGCGTTAATTCTGAAAGCTAGAACTATGGATCGTTAGAGTTACGTAAAAGAAAATATTTGAAAATCCTTTCTTTTCCTGACTTTAATATTTGAAGATCAATTTTTTAAAAATGTTGCATGTTGAAGAGTTAAATTATTTTGATTTCAAGTTATAATAAGGTTAAAATCAAATATTCATTATTTTCCATAGTTCTAGTCCTTCAAGAAACCGTGCACACGGCATGGACTAGGTTCATGTTCTCAGACCAAAGAAAAAGTTAAACGCTCGAATTCTGAAAAGTAATGAAGCCTTTGCTAAGTACCTCAAAAAAATCTAGTGACTCTATAGTTGGTAATTAGTGGTGTGTATAAAATTGTGATAAGAGGACTGTAAAGTTTTGTAACGAATAAAAATGCGAATTAGAAAGCCGATATATTTTTTTCAAAGATACAAATCATTCAAATAATTGGAGTTAATTGACATTTTTCAAGTTCAAGTTTACGAAAAATGCAATAAATCGAAACTTCAACTACTCGAATTTCGATATATCATAACTTCGGCTGGAAGAAGTTCGAGACATCAACACTTATAATACTTGAAGTTCTACACTTTCTTTTGCAGTTGAGATGGGAATGCATTTATTTACAGAGTACGGAAATCGACCGAAATAATAGTTTCGATAAATCCAGGCCTCGGACTCACTTTAAAGATTAAAAATACTGTAAATAGTGTCGCAAATTTAAAAAAAGTAAGTAACAAAATACATTGACAAAATTTGATAAGTATGAAAAATGAACTTTAAAGTTTATTTAAAATGTTATGATTTAGTCTATAAATAATCAAAATTCAGATATATTTACTGTACAATTAATAGAATCCAAAAAGACAAAAATTAAATTTGGTTGAAAATGTCATAATTTTTTTAAAAGTCATACTTCTTAATTAAAAATATCACTTTTTTAAAATTCTTCTTTTTAGCTTGAGAAAGTTGTTCTTTTTTCATGATTATTATATTGTTTTTAATTAAAAGTTCAAGTCCTTCTTTAGAAATTTATTTTTTTTTGTTTGTTAAAAATGCAAATGCCTGGTTACAAATTGATCTGTTTTGGTTCAAAATTCATATACATTTTTTCTATCTGTTATTTGTTTTAATTTATCGTTTTTTGTTCAAGATTTAAGTATTCATTTAAAAATTCGTCGTTGTCATATAAAAACATTTTTTTGTTTAAAGATCAATCAATATATTTTTGGTAGGAAAATCATCTTGCTATCTTCAAAATTCATTTTTTTTTTTTGAAAAAAATTAATTTAAACTTAATATTTCACTATTTTGTTAATCCTCTTTTAAAACTGTTTAGTTGAAAATTTATGTCATTTGTTGAAATTGAAAGATCATCTCTTTTGATAGAAATATTATATTTTTGGTTAAACATGCAACTGGATTGTTGAAAATTAATCTGTTTTAGTTACGGATTCAACTATTTTGTCGAAAATTCGTCTTTGCGGGTTCAATAAAACTGTTTCTTATTTTAAAATATACATTTTTAGTTTACATATCAAATTATATATTTTCCGTTACAAATTCATCTTCCTATGCTGAAAATTCAACATCTTGGTTGAAAGTTGAAGTTTCTTAGAAGATATTTTTTGTGTGTTGCAGATTCATAATTTTAGTGGGAATTTCTTTTGTTTCAGTTCAAGCATAATTTTTTCAAACTAAAAATACACCTACTTTGTTTAAAATTTAACTGATAACTTTTTTGTTGCAAATTTCAACTGATTTATGGAAAAATTAGCCTTTTTGAAAATTAATGCCATTTTTTGAAGATTCGTCTTTTTGTTAGAAAAATGATAATCTTGGTAGTAAAATCAAATATTTGGTAACAAAAAGAAAATAATTTGTTGAAAATTCGTCTTTTATCGTGAAATTCATATTTTTTGTAGAAAATTAATCTTTTTTAATGACAAGTCAATTACTTGGTCGAAAATTCAACATTTTAGATTACTTTTTTTATTAACTGAAAAATCTTACTTGTTTGGAAATTATTCTGTTTTGGTGTGATATTCAACTATTTTGTTGGAAATTCGTCCTTTTTGGATCAATTTATCTGTTTTTTAATTACACTGGACATCTTTTTTTGGTTAAAATGTCAATTATTACTTTTTTGGGGGGGGGGAAATTGAACTACTTTGTTGATAGTTGAAATACTTGAGGTAATTCATATGAAACAGTGCTCGTAAGATCTGCGCGTCCCCTCTCCCGCAAGTGTGTACATAATTTTTGAGACAATTAGCGAATAAATTAAAAAATATTTTTCAAGGAATAGGATATAATTGCGAAAAAATATTATCTTGAGCATAATATTTTTCCCGAGAGTAGCAAAATAGTGTCATCACTGAAAAAAAGTGTCAAATAGTGTCAATAATGTGGTGAGTTCGAGGACTGCTAATCGAAATCTAAAATCATGAATTTCGAGCTTCTTCCACAGTTCAAATATTGAATAAAGTTGTCAACTGAACGTAAGAAGAGATTTGGGATGACGAATTTATATATTTCTCGTTTTAAATATACATAAATATAGTCCACTATGGTTATATAAATGTCGAGAAATGTATTAGAAGAAGGTTGCTTAGGGGGAAGAGAGAGAGAGAGAGAGAGAGGGGAGAGAGAGAGAGGGGAGAGAGAGAGAGAGGAGTGATGAGATGTATTTACAGACTAATTCCAATTAGGTTGGCAGGTTTTCTCAGGGAAAAAGAGAGTGGAGAGGTGTATTTACACACTAATTCCGATTTTCCTAAGGTGGAACCTAAAGGCTAGAATTGAATTCGAAGGATAGTAATCGATAATCATAATATATTAAAGTCGACGTTACCTTTAATCGCTTAATCTTACTAATATCAATTTTTAATAATTACAAGCATGTTACGTTCTTATATAGCCGAGTACAAACTTCGCTGACTGTACGTCCTCTTATATATTTTTTTCTTTTCTTGTATTCGTCATTGCGTGTTTGTATATATAATATATCTATATAATATTATTTTACTCGACTCGCCGCTTCTCCAACATTCTCACCGTTTTCCTCTCACACACGTTTGCTCGCGCACAAACAAATCACACCCTCCAATTTCTGTTTTATCCGTCGGTTCGCTCTCTCGCTAGGCAAGATTACTCCGATATTGCGATATATATGTTAGAAAAATATGCTATGCCTAAAATAGGATGAAGGCCTGAAGGCAATCTTTCCGTCGATATTATTACTGATAAATCACTGCCGTGTGTAAGTGTGTACGTGTGACTTTGCGTAGCCTTTTTTTCTTGATTCTCCTTCATGTCTCTTTGTAATCAGTACCGGAGGAGCGGAAACAAAAAAATCCCTAAGCAATATTGTCCCTAAGTTTCGCCGCTAGTCCTCCCGTAAAACAATTCCCGCGACCAAATAAAAGATCTTGGCTAAAATTCCCTAAAGTCACTCTTGTCGCAACAATCACGCTAATATGCAAAAAGAAAAGAAAAAATAGAATGTAACAAACGATAAAATAGAAACTAAAAACTAAAACAATTTCCTTACGGGAAGACTAACTTGGCATGCCGTGTGCTTCGCAACGCAACAAGAAAAATAACAATAAGGTTGATTCACACTGATTTCCACAAAAGCAAAATAAAAAAACTCGAGTAAATTTCTGGATAAAATCTTTTGCAGTGAGTGGAAATCAAAGCACGTCAACGTGGAGATCCGAGATACAAAAGTGCAGTTGCTTTAAAATCAAGCTTTTTTTTTATTTTCTCCCCCTTATTTTTTTTTCTTTTTCAAATTCCCGGCCTCTAAACTTTCTACTAACCATTACTTATATAACATATAGAGCTAAATTGCAGCGGCGGAATACCTTGCGCAGCTTTTCTTTTTTTTTTTTTGAATATGAGATAAATCTTGATAAAGAGGAAAAATGTAGTAGTCCACGTGATGAATAATTGTGACTTGCGGACGGTTAGCGCACAAATAAACAATGTTTCGAAACGTAATTTCAAACAGTATTTAATGAGTAATAATGCTCGTTATATTCTCGGTGAGATTGGACATAAACACACAGTACTACTTATACTTTATTGCATTACTTTATGAATCAATCGGCTAATATACTTAATAATTATTAGACTAATCGTTAAACCTAGAATTGTGATCACCCATCAACGTCAGTCATCGCCTAAATAACATTCCTTTCGACGATATTATAATAGTAATGTAAAACAAAAACACTTACGCATCAAATTTGTCTGTTCGATGGATCGACCGACCGCCTTAACAAGATATTTTGGACCGACTGACTGCACCAGGAATTCCGTTTTCATCTACTTAAATAGAAACTTGCGACGTATTGTCCCTGCTTCGCGCAAATGTAGTTCTTTAAGTAAATTAGTGAACGTAATATAGAATAATCGTAATAATAAACCGTATAATCAATGATAATAATAGGTAATAGTAGTAGTAAGCTGGCAGCAGTTAGTAACCAGATTTTTTTTCTCCTGAATTTAAAACTCTCACTAGATGACAATCTGACATGGCACTGGCATTCTCGATTTTTCCTTTTTTTTCCCGAAAAGTTACTCAGATTCATTCATCGAACATGTACACACGCTAAAAGACTCGCGCGAACTTTCTCTCCCCGGTCGTCATCGTCATCGTCTAATTTCCGTCTTTTTCTATGCTTTATTATAATATATATATATATACGCCCGACGACTCATTCGCGTTGCCGAATTATTTCTCGTTTCACACAACAACAACAAACAAACAATCTCTCATAATATAGCATTCGCTCGGTATTCCCTTTCATCCACTACAAAATCGTTCCTCGATGTGCAATCAGCTGCCAGATAATTTATCTCGTTTTCTCCATGTTTTTATATTTTGTTTGTTTATATAGTTATATAACCATTTTCCCAACGACTACACACTAAATAGTTCAAATTTTTTGCACTTTTTCACCAACAACAACTGGATTGTTGCGCCGAATCTCTTGGGCGCCCATTTCTCTGTAATCAAACTTGCAGTCGTGCTTGTCACTGTATCGATGCACAGCACAGAAGAGTCCACCACAACGACACTCGAATCCTGAG
>JAAAKG020000017.1:3675618-3686381 GCA_010014905.2 Druon quercuslanigerum
TTCCCGTGGGCGTGGAAGGGAAAGTCTTAAAAAAACAAAGGGGGGGGGGGGGGGAGGGGGGGGGGGGGGGGGCATATATCTGTACTCACAATGCAAAATAGGACAAACCAAAATTATTTATCGAGGATGCTAAAAATTGGGACTTGGAATAAAATTCAAGTACAAAAAATAACGTAGGAAAAAAAAAATAATCAAAGACGTGTTAAAAAATAGATTTCTGAATGCGAGGAGAGGGGCAATACAATTAAAAGCTAATACTTCGTAGCTGCGACGACGAGTTTTTTCATTTTTTTTTTTTTTCGGATTCGGTCGCAAGGTGGTTAGTAAAACATTCTTCAAAAGAATCTATACCGAGGTATGGAATCGTCGTAATTTATATTTACAGTCTTAAATTTTAATAATAATCATAATAATAATAATAATATAATAATAATAATATTAATATTAATAATTGATGTATGTATGTATATATATAAAAGGCTTAATAACATGTAAAGATTATCATCATCGTAGAAGAAAAACAATCTGTACAAAGAACAACTAGATAAACTTAATTACAGATTAGAAAAATTCGCAGGAGTCTGTGATATATTTGCATTCTTTTTGCCTTGTTAAATACGGAAAAAAGGCGCTTCGTTGAATTTTTTTTTTTGTTTCTTTCTTTCTTTAGGTATTCGAATCACAACCATCTTGCTTTTGCGTTTTTTGCTTTCTCTCTGGAATTTACACTGCAGGTTCCTCTACAAGGATCGACTATTTCTCTACACAAGTAGTTCGTGATGTCTTTCTTATTTGACCAAAAAAAAAAGATTGGTACAAAACAAAAACAAAAAAAAAAAAAGGAAAAAAAATATAATTGTAGTGATATATTTTACATTGAGAGTTTCGCTTTGGGTCTCACGAAGAAAATAAAGTTCGGGCGCACTTGCTGTGACTTTCGAGAGTATTCACACGACGAATAAAAGAGATCTTTTCCAAGAAAAATTGGCCCTATTGCAAATAATCGACACGATACCGATTGTATTGACGATAGGGGGTTCGCGTTTGATTGTTGTCGGTCACTACTCGCGTCCTGTGCGGAATCAGATTTTCATAACGTCCCATCAGCCAATCCTGACAAATTTTGTGCTGCTCTTCACTCACATTTTCACGTGTCCAACTCGCGAACCACTGGTGGAATTTTGCATTCTTGCTCTTTGTCACTAGTGGATGAGACTGGAGGAGAGAGATAATAAATCAGAATTTTTTTTTTATTTCATCTTTCGCGATTTTATTTCGATTAGGTTTTCATTATATTAAGGGATTTTCGATCCATTTTTATACAATTCAATTCTAAGAAATCAAAAAAAAATAAGAAGAAAATACAACTGGAATTAAAGCGAACTAGAAAGAATTAAAAAAAATTGAATTAGATACACAAAAGTTCAGAAGAATTCAAGAAAATTCATAAAATTATTGAGAAAAATTAAATTAAACTAAGTGGAATTAAAGCGAAATTAGAGAAATAACAAAATAAAATTAAAT
The DNA here is from genome assembly GCA_010014905.2 of Druon quercuslanigerum. Classification (NCBI taxonomy): domain Eukaryota; kingdom Metazoa; phylum Arthropoda; class Insecta; order Hymenoptera; family Cynipidae; genus Druon; species Druon quercuslanigerum. The sequence continues at coordinate 3,677,143 of JAAAKG020000017.1, forward strand.
AAATTCAGAATCCAAATAATTGACGAAAAAAATTCAACTGGAATTAAATCGCACTTAGGAGAATTTAAAATAAAGTCCAGGAAATTAAAAAATGTTATTTACCAAAATTCAGAAGAATTAAAAAAAATGTAATTAAATTACAATCTAAATAATTAACGAAAAAAATTCAACTGGAATTAAATCGCACTTAGGAGAATTAAAAAAATGAAGGAAATTAAAAAATGGTATTTACCAAAATTCAAAAGAATTCAAGAAAATTCACATGATTATTGAAAAAAAATAAATTAAACTAAGTGGAATCAAAGCGAACTTAAAGAATTAAAAAAGAAAATTAATTAAATTAATAATTCAAATAAATATCCAAAAACTTTCAACTGGAAATAAATCTCACTTAGGCAAATTTAAATAATGTCCACGAAATTAAAAAGAGGTATTTACTAAAATTCAAAAGAATTCAAGAAAATTCACATGATTATTGGAAAAAAAACAAAACCTAAATGGAATTAAAGCGAACTTGAGGAATTACAAAAGAAAATGATTAAATTAAGAATTCAAATAATAAACGAAAAAAATTCAACTGAAAAAAAAATTCAATTAAAAAAAATTTTTTAAAATTCAATTAAATCGCGCTAAGGAGAATTTAAAAAAGTGAAGAAAATTAAAAAATGGTATTTACCAAAATTCAAAAGAATTCAAGAAAATTCATTTGGTTATTGAGAAAAATTAAATTAAACTAAGTGGAATTAAAGCGAACTTGAAGAAATAACAAAAGAAAATTAAATAAATTCAGAATCAAAATACTTAATAAAAAATTAAATTAAAAATTAAAAAATGGTATTTACCAAAATTCAGAAGAATTAAAAAAAATGTAATTAAATTAAGAATCTAAATAATTAACGAAAAAATTTTAACTGGAATTAAATCGCACTTAGGCGAATTTAAATAAATTCCAGGAAATTAAAAAAGGGTATTTGGCAACATTCAGAAGAATTCAAGAAATTTCACATGATTATTGACAAAAATTAAATTAAACTAAGTGGAATTAAAGCGAACTTAAAGAATTAAAAAAGAAAATTAATTAAATTAAGAATTCAAATAAATATCCAAAAACTTTCAACTGGAAATAAATCTCACTTAGGCAAATTTAATTAATGTCCAGGAAATTAAAAAGAGGTATTTACTAAAATTCAAAAGAATTCAAGAAAATTCACATGATTATTGGAAAAAAAATAACAAAACCTAAATGGAATTAAAGTGAACTTGAAGAAATAAAAAAGAAAATTAATTAAATTAATAATCCAAATAATTAACGAAAAATTTCAACTGGAATTAAATCGCTCTTAAGAGAATTTAAAAGAAGTGACGAAAATTAAAGAAAGGGTATTTGCCAAAATTCAGAAGAAATCAAGAAAATTCACACGATTATTGAAAAAAATGTAACATAACCTAAATGGAATTAAAGCGAACTTGAAAAATTCAAAAAATGTAATTAAATTAAGAATTGAAATAATTAACGAAAAAATTTCAACTGGAATTAAATTGCACTTAGGGGAATTAAAAAAAGTGAAGGAAATTAAAAAATGTTATTTACCAAAATTCAAAAAAATTCAAGAAAATTCATTTGGTTATTGAGAAAAATTAAATTAAACTAAGTGGAATTAAAAGCGAACTTGAGGAATTAGAAAATAAAATTATTAAATTAATAATTCAAATGAATAACGGAAAAATTTCAACTGGAATTATATCGCACTAAGGAGAATTTAAAAAAGTGAAGAAAATTAAAAAATGGTATTTAGCAAAATTCTGAAGAATTAAAAAAAAATGAATTAAATTAGTGAGAAAAATTAAATTAAACTAAGTTGAATTAAAGCGAAATTAGAGAAATTACAAAATAAAATTAAATAAATTCAGAATCTAAATAATTGACGAAAAAAATTCAACTGAAATTTGCCAAAATTCAGTAGAATTCAAGAAAATTCACATGATTATTGGGGAAAAATAACAAAACTTAAATGGAATGAAAGCGATTTTGAAGAATGATAAAAAATGTAATTAAATTAAGAATTCAAATAAGTAACGAAAAAATGTCAACTGGAATTAAAAAAAAAAAATTAGGAGAATTTACACAAAGTAAAGGAAATTTTAAAAAATGGTATTAACCAGAATTCAGAAGAACACAAGGAAACTCAAAAGAGTTCTAAAAACTAACGAAAAAATGTACATTCGAATTTAAAATTTCAACTAAAAAAGTACATCTGACTTTAAAACACAAACTGAATACAAGCGAAATTAAGGCAAACGAAGGAGAAATTAAAAGATTTAAAGAAATAAAAAAAAGTATCCAAGAAAATTCAAAAGAATTCAAATAATTCAAAAATTCAGAAGCTTTCAAAGAAATTCAAACGAATACAAATAATTAACGAGAAAATACATCTGAATTTAAGATTTCAACTGAATTCACGTGGAATTAAAAGTAACTTTAGAATTAAAAAAAAAATTAATTTAATTAACCGAAATTCAAATGAATACAAGAAAATTCTAAAGAATGCAAATGAATTACGAAAGAAATATAAATATAAAAATTCCACTGAATTCAAGGGGAATCGAACTTTTAAAAAGTTCAGGGAAATTTAAAACAATTTTAATTAATTAACAAACAAACATTCACAAATTTTTTAACAAAATTATGGGAAAACACCGGAAATTAAAACAAAAATTCAGAAGGATTCAAGGAAATTCAAATGAATCAAAGAATTACCCAAAAATACATCTATATTTAAGAATTCAACTAAATTCAAGCAGATTTAAAGCAATTTTAGGAGAATTTAAAAAGTTAGTTAACCAAAATTCAGAAGAATAGAAGAAAATTAAAAAAAATCAAATAATTCAGGAAAAAATACACTAAAATATAAAAGTTCAACTAAATCCAAGGGGAGTTAAAGTTTAGACACAAAATTTAAAAGATTTTAAATAAATACACCACAAAATGCATATAAATTTAAAAATTCAATTTAATTACAGTGGAATCGCACTTAAAATATCAAAACATTAAGAAAATTAAAAAAAAAGAACTGAATTAACAAGTTCTAAAATATTTAAGTATATTTAAAAGAATTTAAATAATTAGCAAAAAATTAAATCTAAAATTGAAAATTGTAACTGAGTCAGAAAAGTTCAAGAAAATACAATAGAATCCAAATAATTCACGAAAAAAATACATGGAAATTTATAAAATTAAATGGAATTAAAGTAATTTTAGGAGAATTGTATTAACGAAAATTGAGAAGGATTGAAGGAAATTAAAAATAATCCAAATAAAAAAACCAAAAAATATAGATGAATTTAAAAGTTCAATGTCATTGAAGTAGAGTTAAAGAGATTTCTGGAGAATTAAAAAAATATTAAATTGAGCGAACTAAATTAAAACTAAAATTACAAAAAAAGTTCAAGATACTTAAAAAAATTAATTAAATTCACAAAAATTCAGAAGCATTCAGGAAAATTCAAACGTATCCAAATAATTAACGAAAAATACATATAAATTAAAAAATTCAACTGAATTCAAGTGGAATTAAAGTACATAATTTTAGGAGAATTAAAAAATTAATTAAACAAAATTCAGAATGTTTCAGAATTCAGAATTTTTTTTATTCAGAACATTTAAATAAATGTAAAAAATTCAATTGAATTCAAGTGGACTTGAGGAAAATTCAGAATGATTCAAGGAAGTTCAAATGAATCCATATAAATACACCAAAAAAATACATATGAATTTATAACTTCAATTTAATTCATGTAGAATCGTATTTAAAAGAATTTAGAATAATCAAGGAAATAGAAAAAAAATTGAACTAAATTAACAACAAAATACATCTAAAATTGATATCTTAACTAATTTCTAATGAAATTAAAGCAAACTTTGGACATTAAACAATGCAAATAAATTTTAAAAAATGAATTAAATTAACAAAATGTATTTTTAAATTGAAAAATTAACAAATTTAAGTATATTCAAGTGAACTTAAAAACTTAAAAAAAATGTACAGAAATTAAAAAAGAAAAGTGAATGGAATTAATAAAAATTCAGAAGGATTCAAGGAAATTCATAAGAATTCAATTAAATACGCAAAAAATACGTATGTATTAAAAAATTCAAAGAAATAAAAAAATAACAAAAGAATTTTAAAACAGTATAATAAAAAAATCCGAGTAATTAACAAAAAATAAATCTGATTTCAAGTGGAATTAGAGTGTTTTTTTAAGAGAGTTCAAAATATTAAATTGAACTAACAAAAATTCAGAAGGATTTAAGGGAATTCAGAAGAATATAAATAATAAACATATTATCATTCTAAATTTTTTAAATTGAATTAACAAAAATGCAGACAAGAACCAGGAAATTCAACTTAATGTAAGTGGATTTAAATAAAACTCAAGATAATTTTAAAAATTTAAACACATTCAAAAGAATCAAAATAACTAATACAAAATACATCTGCATTGTAAAATTTAAATGAAATTAAAGCACAATTTTTCGATAATTAAAAAAATGCAAGGAAATTAAAAAAAGTGAATTGAATTAACAAAAATTCACAAGAATTTAAGGAAATAAAGTAGAATCCAAATAATTTACACACAAAAATCTGAATTAAAAAATTTAAGTAAATTAAAGTGGGCTTGAAGCAAACTTAAAAATCATAAATAATGTACAGAAATTAAAAAAAACAGTGAATTAAATTAATAAAAATTCAGAAGGATTAAAGGGAATTCATAAGAAATAAAAAAAATACGCAAAACAATACATACGAATTTAAAAATTCAAAATATAAAAAAATTACAATTAAAAGAATTTTTAAGAAGTATCATAAAAAAATCCCAGTAATTAACAAAAAATACAACTGAATTCAAGTGGAATTAGACAACATTAAATTGAACTAATAGAAATTCAGAAGGATTCAAGGGAATCCAAAAGGATATAAATAATAAACGAAAAAAATCATTCTAAATTTTAAAAATTGAATTAACAAAAATGCAGATGAGTACGAAGAAATTCAACTTAATTTAAGTGGAATTAAATCAAACTTTACGAGAATTAAAAAAATTCAAAGATATTCAAAAGAATCGAAATAACTAACACAAAATACATATGAATTTTAAATTTTAAATGAATTGGATTAAAATTAAGGTGAACTGATGGATAATTAAAAAAATTCAAGGAAATTAAAGAAAAAATTGAATTGAATTAATAAAAATTAAGAGAGAATCAAGGAAATTCAAGTGGACTAACAGCGAAATGAGAAAAAATTTAAACCTAAAGAACTTTAAGAAAATATAATTGAATTCACAAAAATTCAGAAAGATTCAAGCAAATTAAAAATAATCCAGACAAATTCCCTCAAAACATACATGTGCATTTTAAATAATATGTGTAATTCAAGCATATTTAGGATTAAAATAGAATAGAATAGAATTTAAAAAATTCAAAGATATTGAAAATAATCGAAATAACTAACACAAAATACATATGAATTGTACATTTTAAATAAATTGGATTGAAATTTAGGTAAACTGTTGGATAATTAAAAAAATGCAAGGAAATTAAAAAAAAGGTGAATTGAATTAATAAAAATTCAGAGGGATTCAAGGAAATTCAAGTGGAGTTACAGCAAAATGAGAAAAAAATTGAAACTTAAAGAAATTTAAGAAAATATAATTAAATTCACAAAAATTCAGAAAGATTCAAGTAAATTAAAAAGAATTCAGACAAATGCCCCAAAAAATACATGTGAATTTAAAAGTTTATGTGTAATCAAGCATATTTAGGAGAATTAAAAAAAATCAAGGAAATTAAATGAAGATATATTGAATTTAAAAATATTCAAATATATTTAAAAGGATCCAAATAATTAACGAAAATTCAATTCAAAATTACTTAAATAAAAAACAATGGAAAAGTCGATTTCTAAGGTTTTAACTTGGATTGGACTCGAAATTAAACAAGAATTCAACTCAATGTAAGTGGAATGAAAGCAAACTTCAATTAAAAAAAAAAAGATTAAAGAAAATTAAACATGATCTAAATAATTACTGAAACAATGAACCTAACCAAATTCATGTAAAATTGAAGCAAAGGTTAATTTAAAAAATTCAAGAAGATAAGAAAACTGAATTAAATTACCGTAAATTTAGAATTCAGAAAAATTCAAAAGAATCAAAATAATTCACCGAAAAAATAAAATCAGAATTTCAAAATTCAAATGGAACTAAAGTAAACTTCAGAAGATAAAATTGAATCAAGAAAAGGTCAAAAGATCAAAATAATTGAGGAAAATAAATTTTTAACTTTTTAAAAATTAAAAGTGAACTGATAAATTTTAAAGTCATAAATGGTATCCAGGAAATTTTGTAGCATCTCTCTCCGTAATTATTTCGGGTGGGAAGAAAAAAATATATATTTGAAAAATTTACCTCCAAAGACCTCGTTAAAGCCTTGTACCTATAATAAAATTCGCCCTCGTTCATTATAAAGAATAAGCGATAATCGAGGGGAACTAATTGACATTCCATCTCGTGAGAAGAAATAATTTCGGACCCATCAGCTGCGTCTTCAGAATCAAATGGCTTTTTCTCCTCCGCTAAGCTGTAACATGAAATTTTTCCAAAATTTCACTTAATTTTGAACATTAATTATCCGATCTTCGGTCGAAATAAAGTCAAATTTAATCAGTCTTGATTTTACAAAAAGAGAAAAAAAACTTGTTGAAAATGCATGCTCCCACTTTATAAAAACAACAAATTAAAATGACGAAATTAATTTTTCTTTAATACGTACTTTGCTTTTCGTTCCTGGGCGGCTTTATTGATCCTAGCAGCGTAAGTTTGATAATGTCGAATATTGCGGGGGAGTATTGTTGGCTTGCGCTTCGCCATAATGCGTACACTCTGCCAAATTTCATTTCCGTCGATCTACAACAATCACCACCTCGTCACTCAATGTTTGAAAATTTTAAAATTTTAAAATTCTACTTGGATAACTTAAAAAAAAAGTATGATCGCCTTATATCTTAAAAAATGAACAAATGAGAAATGATGCAGGGAAGCCTATCGCGTTCGCCTAATATTACTCGAGGTTCAAAAATCCGAAAAGGAAAATTTAAGAAAAGAAAGAAAAAAAAGAAAGTAATATCCTTATATAAACTTGTATATGAAAAATATAGTCACTCAAAAATCTTTTCCTATTACAATTCATTCTTTTAAGAAATAGAAATAGAAATTTCGACTGAAAATTAGAAAAATAGCGTGTGTATATACTTATCTTTTCTTTAAACTACTCAACAATATTCGTTTTCAAACTCGCGTCTTTTCATATCTCCATGTGATTAATAAATATCTCTCAAATTCACAAAATCAAAAACCATCAAAACGTAAAAGTTAAAAAAAAACGATACTCTATGCGAGTTAAAATAACATTTTTGCGTGCCTCGCTTTTCCAAGTGCGATTCACTGACTGAAAAAGAAGTTCTCGGTGACATACAAAAGCAGCGATTTCAATGCAAAAATGGTATATTAACAGTACATAAACTATCTCTCAGGGTAAAAAATATTTATCTAAAGCAGAAAAGTGACATGTGAAGGTTCGAGGATCGATAGCCGAGTTAGAAAAAATAAAAAAAATAATAAAAATTTCAGAAAAAGCAAAGGTGTTTTGACGCTAATGAGCAGAAAAAAGCGTAAAAAAAAGATAAATAGACCTGCATCGCTAAGATGAATCGAAACAGCAACAAATTTCTGCCAAGGGCGCACAAAGGAACAAAAACTAAAGAAACAAATAAAAAAAAAAGTACAATTTGTTGCTTTTTTCTTTTCTTGTAAAATCATAAAATTTGTAAAACTGATATAAAAAAAAAATTAGTGGTACAAAAATGATGTTAGACAATAATGTTTAAAAGCATCGTTCATGTATTTCAATTTACAATATTGTTGCCATTTATATCATTATATGCATATTTACTTCATATACAAGTTAAAGATACAAAATATATTTATATTTATGTATATATATCTATCTAATATATGTGTATATGTCAAGGTTAAAATTTATCGCGTAAAGGAAAAAGTACGGATACGGAATCGTGACATTCACATAAAATTTCACCGTCCGGTGAAAAAAAATATATATATATTACAAATGACGCGATGACCGAAACAATCATGGAAATTGGTATTCGTTTTTACTTCGGTTACGAATTTCGAAGAAAGATTCGACTGAATCCAAGGTTGCTGTTTGTTTTTTTTTTTTTTTTGTTTTTTTCATTAAATGAAAATTATTCGAGACGTACAATTTATTCGATCGGACACAAGAATTAGTTTTTGATAATTAATAGTAATTAATAACGTGCGATATTAACGTCTCGCTGTGCTTTTTTAGTTCTCTGGAAAAAAATGGTTAAGTGATTTGTACCTGACACAAAACAAAAAGTGGATTTTAATCTTGTGGTGTCGACTTTTTATGCTCTAAAATTCGTTAGGAATATCGTATGTAAAGACCAAATCTCAAGTATTTCAATTTCAATTTCAACTTTAAAAAGTCTTTAATTTGAGAGAGAAGGAATTGCAGATTTTAAAATTTCCACGTTTAAAACAAAAAAATCCAAATATAAAAATATTCCATGAAAAAGTCGACAACACCCAGAATCAAAAATTTCTCTCAAAAACAATTCTGAAAATCCAATTCTTCATAAAAACGAATTCTAGTTCACTTCTAATATAAATAATTAAATTAGTTCTCTTCAATCTTTGCAAAATTAAAAGATTAAAAAAAAAGTAGTAGGTACGCTCGCCATAAAATATGTTTGAAAATGATTCGTTTTATCGACGCTCTTTTTTTCAAAAAGAAAAGATATCCGGAAAAATGACCTCGTTAGAGTGTTCTTTCTTTGTTTTGCCTTCGATATTTACATCGGGAAACGAAAATTTCACGGCAATTGTGAAAAAAATGACTGTGCGTGTGACTTTACTCGATTCTATCAAGAAATCTTTCCTTCTCTTTTCTTTATAATTTATACAAGTTCGTGTGCCACTGCCTACTTGTAACCTACAGTACGTATCAAAATCCTATTTACGTATTTACAGTCTCTAATCTACCGAATATTTACATTTTTCTCAGAAAAAAAGAACCGTACGAGTTACTATAATAACTCTTATATATAAATTTATATGATCTTTGATATATAAATTTA
>JAAAKG020000017.1:3693018-3725775 GCA_010014905.2 Druon quercuslanigerum
ATAGTTCGCAAAAAGTCGCAAAGGTTACAACCTTATACAAAAAGCTGAGAAACTATTCCAATACAACTGTCAATGAGAATGTGGAAGAAATATAAATCAGTTGAAACAATGAAGTTATAAAAAGTTATAAGTTTTTATTCGTTTTAAAAATGTTTCTAATTCTTCGTTTACAATTGCGTTTGAAAAATACTGTGATGCTAAAAGTATGTTCTAAAAGTATTCTTGTAAAAAGGTTATAAAAAGTTATAAGAAGTTCGTTTTAAAAATGTCCCTAATTCTCCGTTTAGAATAGAGTTTGAAAAGTGCTGTGATGCTTCTGTGTTCTAAAAGTATTCTTGTAAAAAGGTTATAAGAAGTTCGTTTTAAAAATGATCCTATTTCTGCGTTTAGAATAGAGTTTGAAAAGTGATGTGATGCTTCTGTGTTCTAAAAGTATTCTTGTAAAAAGGTTATAAAAAGTTCGTTTTAAAAACGTTTCTAATTCTGCGTTTAGAATTAAGTTGAAAACGTGCTGTGGTGCCTCTGTGTTCTTAAAGTATAATACACATTTTATAACGTTTATAAATATATTTTATCTATGTTATTATAAAGCGAGACATCACATAAAAGTGATATTATACTGCCCTTCGAATTCTTGTATTTTATAAGTATTGTATTTTGACTATTTAAAGACTTAAGTGTTCTGTGCAGATGTGTTTATTTTCGAATAAAAATTGTTTTATTTATTTTGTATTGTATTGTTTTTCTTTATTTAGTTCTTTATTTTAGTATCGTTTCATATATTTAAAAACTGCCGCGTTAATGTAGCGCATGCGCAGTGAAATTTATCCCAGCCATTTTACATTGTCAGTTGAATTTTACAACAAGAACGTAAAATTACACTGCACTGAAAATTACGTGTAAGGTGATTTTCCTGTTTGCAAGTAATTTTACCTTCTCAAATTATTATTACACCATTTCGGTAAAATTACCACAATTATCACTAATAATTTTATGTCCCCTGATTCTTGTGGTAATTTTCACCGGGATTTTTTACAGTGTAGTTCAAGATATTCAAAGAGTTGAAAATATTTTTAAAAATATCCATAAACACTTTTTATTATATTTAGATTATTTTAGGTCACATTTAACTTGCCGAAAAATATATAAAAATGCCTAATCAATATTAAATAATTGAAGATATATGCTAACAATTTAAAAAATATGTGAAAAATTGAGTTCTTGATAAATTTATTTCTTCTTGAGTTTTATACGTTTACATTTCAGAGTGTAGTTTCTTTGTTGACAATTCGGGTATCTCGGGTAATAAAAAGCCGCATTGTATTTATTTAGACGTGGCTCTCGTTTCTAATTTTTGTCTATTTATTTATTTTATCTATATTTATAAATACGCTTTAATATTCCACGTGAAAAATAATTAAACATAACCTCAAAATACGTCATTCTTGAAACACATTTAAAAGTCCAAAATTACGCCAAATTATTACTAATAAATATAGATTTTTAATTTAAAAAAGTGAAATGCAGAGATGAAATTAAATTACGTTAATTTAACATTTAGAGTTAAACCTTGAGGAAATCTGTTAACGTGAAAGCACGGAATCTTGCCGAACATCAAAAACATCGGAACGCATCGTAATCAACTTGAATAATTTTTCAGGATTTAATTTAAAAATGAATTTCTTCAAATATTAAAGCGTCTAAATTTAACAATATTTTTAAGAACAAAATATTAAATAGTACTTACATTTCAGTCAAACGACACGAAAACGTGTTGGCCTACCACACAAACTGTCTCTTCTTTGGACGAAAAACCAAAATGGAAGAGCCACAGACGAAGAGGTGTGCACCACGGTCGCCAACCAAAACTATTTTTCCGCCATTTCTATTAAAATTATTTATTTGTAACTTACTATGTTACTTTTATGATAAAAATACAGAAAAATAAAAATGAAAAATGATTTAACAAATAAACTAGCTGAAAAAGTATCAATTAATAAATCTTTTTGAAGATCCCGCTATCTCGAAATCTTTTTTAAAGGTTGGCAATAAGTATATATTTGGCACCTCTTTCAAATTACGTATACATAATTGCAACTTATTTACAAAATAATTATAAAATTTGTGTAAAAATGAAAATAAAAATTTCTAAAACAAAAAGGACAGTTTAATTAATTAAAAATTGCTCCATTTTTGACGATATATTTAAGAAAATAATGATAAATTTATACTCTGAATTTGAAACCTACGATACAGATAAATAGATGTCGCTGTGTACTTCCGGAAACTAGGAGGAGAGGTTTCCGTTTCCTACAGTTGACGGACAGGGAAAAGTTTGTCGTCGTGTGCTTGTTTTGTGGCGTTTTGCTCAATTTTTAGGCCTTTCCCTCCCGCATTTTTCGGCTTCCTGCCGTTTTTGTGTTTCTGGAAGTCGTAAATCGCAAAAGGGACACGATGGCGGATAACCGTAAGTACTTGCAGTTTTATTATCTAAAATAATTCCCTTTACTAAAGTGTTGCACGCCGAGAGGCAATCTTCCGGTAATGTTTGATAAATATGGAGACCCTGATACTTTTTTTTCGGCATGACGCGGTGACGCTTTGAACATTTTGTTATTTTAGATGATAGCTCGATAATTGCAAATTTAATTTTCTCGTAAATATGGTGTAGCAAATTCATTTAACCTTCAGGTTTACCGATTTTCCTTAATTTTAAGTAATAATCCTATAATCCCTAATGCGCTCCAATTCGGCGTCGAAAACGCGTTAGTAGTTACTATTTCTTATCGTTCGTTTGCTAATATTTTTACAGATCTTATCGTAAATCTAATCATGTTTGATAACCAAATCAGGTTAGAATAATTTCCGGGGAAAAAATTACCTTTGAGCGGAATAAACTGCTCTTGTAAACAATTTTTACTTTATTTTTTTGGAGTTTTCATGGAATTTAATGAATGCAGGCATTAAAGGGCACGCTAGCGTTCAGGAATTTTTAGAAACTATATCTAATAATGGTGACTGAAATCTCATAGTTTTATTTTTCTATTTTAGAAATAATTATTAAAATCAGGTGAAATTGATTTTTTTGTGGTATAGTTTTTACGTAACATGATGACGTATTGATTATAATTTGTGATGTATATTATAATTTTTTTGACGTTTATAGATGTTATCTTTACATGCGTACAAGGCTGTTTAAAATAGAATAGCCTCCCGGGACTTGTTATAAATTTTACACCAGTGACACATTATTATGCCAAAATCCAGGCTACACAATTAAAAATAATTTATGATTTTTTTCGTGAATGCTCTAAAGCTCGTTGAATGATGTTCAATTTACTATTTCTCCTGTCAAATTGTTAATTTTTCCTGATCTATTTAAAAGATTTGAATTATTCGAAATGATTTTCAGGGATTTCTAAACATCTTAAAAATTAGAAAATATTCCTGTTCTCAAAAAATAAAAAAAATTGTTTAAGAATTATAATTCTGATTTTGAACATGTAAAAAATTCTATGTTCCACGTTAAGTACAAGTTTTCAGTTTTGACAATCACCAGTTAATAACTGCAAATTTTACTTTTTTCAATTAAGATTTATGTAATTTTGATGCATTACATTGCAATTTTCTTAAATTTGGAAGATTTTGCATTAAATTCTTGAATTTTGATTTCCAAAATTAACACTATTTAAAAAATGAATATTTGTAGAACTTGTAATTAAAAATCATTCCAATTGAAGAGTCTTGCATTTTCTAAATTTTATGTTCTGTATTTTTTATATTTTAAATTAGAACTTTCTTAAATTTTGAAAATTCAGATATTTAAAATTAAAAATTTGAATTGATTACTAAAATCATTAAAATTTAAAATTGTCCATTTAAACATCCTTAAAATTAAGAAGTTTTTACGTGTTAATCTTCGTAATTGAAGAATTTTAAATTGCAAATTGTAAAAATTGAAGATTTTTTCATGGCAGATCTTCACAATTCAACTAAACTTTTTTTCAGATTACGTACTTTTCAAGTATAAATATTCAAACCTGTAAAACATAATTTAAAATGCTGTAATTGGAATGATTTACATTAAAAACTTCTTCAATTTTGATGATTCGGAATTGAAAACTTGATCTATGATTTCCAAAAATCATCGAAAAATTTGGAATGTTTATTTATACACCTGTAAAACGTAAGATATCGTTCTTTTGAGTTTAGATCTGGAAAAGATGTTGATGATTTATATTCGAAATTCCTTTAGTTTTTAAGATTTAGATTTGAAAAGTTGACTTTTGATCTAAGCATCCAAATATGAGTATTTTGATTGATACGTCTTAAAAATTGAAGTTTTTGTTTAATTTTTGGAAGAATTAGAATTAAAAACTTGACTTGATTTTTAAAATAATAATTTTAAGAGTTTCCTTTCACAATTGTAAATAAAACAATATGCAAGTTTTAAGCTTTACAATAAAATATCGTAAATCTGACGTTTTACATGCGAAATTTTGCAAAAGTAATTAGAAACTTCACTGTTTCGTCGGAATTTGTTTGAAATTCTTTTTTTTTCTCTTGTTGCAAGTAATAATTTGCCAGAATTTTAAACTTCCCTTTTCCAAATTGAGAAGAGATTTCGGAATAATAATGTAAAATGTTGTAAATAAATATAATTAAGATTTGGTAAGGGTATTTTTTAAAATAAATATACTGGTGACTTGAAACAGGCGTTTCCTTAAAGAATTATTGGTTTCAATTTGGAATAGAGCTTTCCATAAGGAGTTATAATTTAAATTTAGGGACAGGGAATATCTGTAAATAATTATTATTTGATTTAGAATAGAATATTTGGAAAATTTCTCCGTTCCAAATCAGAATTGTAATTATTATGACCAAAAATTATCTGACCATCCAACTCAGAACTTAACATTATTTTTCTAAAACACCCTGTTCCAAATCAGAAATCTGGAAACTGTCTTAAACTGTTTAGAAAACTCAAAATCATTAAAAATCGTTTGCAATCATTCAAATATTTTGAGCAAATTTGATCATACTTATTCTTTTTGGAACAAAACTCTTGGCTAAGGTAGTTGTTTTGCGAAAAGTCAGATATCTGAAAAAATATAATTTTTCTAAGATTATAAGAATCAAAATATTGTAACTGATGTTATTTTAAATAACCAACATTATTTTTTATGAAAAATGTTTAAATCACAAAAAAAAAACATTAATTTTAACCATGTTTTTGCAATTGAATGATTTTTTAATATTTTAATAAATGACTGCGGGGGAAAATCTCTACAACTCTACTGTTTTCAATTTTAAAAATAATCCTAAAATATAATTATTTGTTTACAAAAATTTATATTGATATATGACTTTGGCACGTCACTACCTTAATTTATTTCCTCATCGATTCAGAGGGATCTAGTCATGAAAAAAAAAAATTAAAAACATCTCTTTCAGTAAATAATTATTATTTGTTTTGGAATAGAATATTATGAACATTTCTCCGTGCCAAATCAGAATTGTAATTCTTATGACCATAAATTATCTAATTATCCAACTAAGAACTTAAACTTCTTTTTCTAAAACTGCCTGTTCCGAATCATATTAAAATCTTTTGCAATCATTAAAATATTATGAACATATTTGATAATGCGTATTCCTTTTGAAACAAAACTCTTGTTTAAGGTAGTTTTTCTATTATTTTAAGAATGAATATATTATAACTGATGGAATTTCAAATAAAAAACAATATTTGTTTTGAAAGTGTTTACATCTAAAAAAAAAACCATCAATTTCAACCACTTTTTTTGCAATGTTTTTCTTGAAAGAAATCATTTTTCAAAAATTGGTAAGAAGAGACCGTTAGGAAAAAATTAATGAAAAAAACATGGTTAAAATTAATGTTTTTTTAAAATGAATTTTAATTTTTTTTAAATAAAGCATCATGCTTTTTATTTGAAATTAAATCAGTTAGAATATTTTGATTTTCAAAATCACTATTTTATCTTCAGATATCTGACTTTGGCATGTCAACTATCATAACTTATTTTCTCGATGATTGTGAGCGATCTATAGCTTTGAAAAAAAAGTTAATAAAAAACGTCTCTTTTAGAATACGCTGCTTATCAGCAGCAGGGGTACAATCAGTACAGCCAGCCTCCGCCAGCAACTCAGGATACTTCCTATCCGCCCCCAACTGGTGCAGCTGCTGCATACAGTCAGTATAGTCAACCACCTCCAACAAGCACTGGAAATTATCAGAGCTATGGTGCCAACCAGAGTTATGGTGCCAACAGTGGGGGTGGAGGTGGCGGCAATGGAGGCAGTCAGGACTATAGCCAATCTCAAAGCCAAGGTAGTTATGGCCAGAGTAGCTATGGCTCTGGTGGTGCTTCCGGCAACAGTGGTGGCAACAACTATGGAGGTAGTGGCTATGGAAGCAGTGGCGGCGGTGGTGGTGGTGGTGGCGGCGGTGGCGGAGGATACAACAACAGAGGAAGCTCTGGAGGATACGGTGGTGGTAAGTTTTCTTCAGTAATCCGAAGTAATCCAAACTCTTTCAAATGTGTCAGACTTTATTTCACAGTCTTTGCCTGGTTCTAAATTTTTACAATGATAAAAAAAAAATGATTTTTTTAAAGCAAATTTTGGTTTCTTTTGCTTTTTTCATTATTATCAAAATATAAAAAACGGACAAACGTTTGCAGGATGGCAATTTCAATTATTATATCATTCATTTCAAAATGCGTAATTCGAAAATCTTTAACTTTGACCTATTTTAATGTTTAAGCGTATATTTTAATTTAAATAATTTCGAAATGCAGCTTTAGAGACTTAAAGATTAAAAAATTTGAAGCTTTTAAAGTCGAAGATTTTTGACAAAGAACATTTTTAGTAGATCAACTGTGAATATAAATTAATGTATGATTTTTAAAATGGAAAGTTTTAATATTTAAACAAATGTAAAGGTCTGATTGAAACTTTATAAAATATTTGCAATGTTACAATAACATTAAAATATTATATTTATAATCAAAGGCTTTTATTAAAGTACAAATATTATTTCAGTCTAAAATATGCCATTATGAAACCAATCAATTCGAAATTTTTCAATTATGAAAAAGAATAATTGTCAAAATATTTAAAAAAATCTGACGGGTTATTTAGAATCAGTAATTATGAATTAAAAATAAATAAAAAAATAAACTTTAAACGTTACATTTTTAATTTTTCTATTCAAAAAAATGTTAATTACATGTCAAATATTTAGAAGTTTTGAAAAAAAAATGTTAATTAATTTAAAGTTTCAAATGCCTAATATGAAATCAAATAAAGATTTTGGCACATTTAGAACAACAAATTTAAAAGCTTTTTAAGGTTTTTGAAAGGCTTCAGAAGAATAAAAAAACGTTTCCTAGAAAAATTGAAAATGATTTTTCTTTTTGAAAAATTAATTTTGAGAGAATATTTAAAAAGATGTATAAAGATTTACAAAATTGTCAAAAATGAATGTGGAAGGTTTTTAAGAAATTTGGCAGGATTATTTTGAATAATTTGAAAAGGTGTTTAGAAGTTTTAAAAAATTTAATATTTAAAAAAAATAAAATAAAACTGACTTTCAACTTAAAAAGTGTTCAGTTTATTACAAAAAATGAAATCGTTCAATTCTTCATGTTTCTAGCTTAAAATGATATAATTTTGAATTTTTTTAGACGCATTGATTGATTCTTTAATTTAAAGCATTGAAAATGATAACTTGGGTTTATATTTTTGGGACCGAATCTGAATCTTTGAACTCGTAATTTATGAAAGTTTAGACTTTTTAATTTCACAGCTTAACTGCATTTAATTTCAAATTGTTAAATTGATAAGTGTTACTATCTTGGATTTTACACTTGTAAATTATTGAGCATTAGAATACCAAAATTTTAAATTAAAAGACTTTTAAACATCAGCATTAAAAGTTTAAATTTCAAGAGTTTCACTTTTGGTGTGTTTCCTTATTCAATTTTCTACATTTTCAACTCGATATCGCGTTTCGTGTGAACATAAGTTGAATTGGAAGAAAAAATGGGAAATAAATGTTTGAGGTTACTCTCACATTGCCTTAAATGTGAACTGTATTAATAGAACTCAATAAGATAATTTTGTTATTTTTCTTGCCTTAAACTTTATCTATTTTGTTGAAAGCTTAATTATCTTGTTAAAAATTCAACTGTCATTTAGAAAATTGTATTTTTGTCTTTGAAATTAAAATATTTGGTTCAAAATGTAATTTGGTTGTTGAATAATTCACTTCTTTGAAATGCTTCACTTCGTTGAAATGCAACTTTTCGACATGAAAATTTAACTGACTAAAATTTCGTTGTTTTTTTTTCTTGAAAGTTCGTCTATTTGGTTGAAATTTTATCTTTCTTGGTTGAAAATTCAATTATTTTGTTGAAAATTGTAGTGTTTTGTTCAAAATTCGCCTTTTTGCATAGAAAATCCGTCCTTTTGTTAAGAATTCTAGTGTCTTCTATAAAGTTTATCTTTTCGACTTAAAAATTTAACTATTTGGTTCAATAACTCACCTGTTTTTCGAAAATTCATCTGTTTTAGGTGTAAATGAATTATTGGGTTGAAATGTTCTCTTTTTTTGTTAACAATTTAACTGTTTTGTTAAACGTTCAACTTTTTTACTGAAAATTTAATTATTTTATTCAAAATGTAACTGTTTTGATTATAATTTGTCTTTTTGTATAGAAAACTCGATCTTTTTTTAAAAATTCAACTTGTAAAAAATTGTCTTTGACTTGAACATTGAACTATTTGGGTAATTTGTTTTTTAATTTTAAATTAAACTATTCCATTTGTAGTTAAAAATGCATCTATTTCGTTTGAGACTTCGACCATTTCGTGGATAATTCGCTTTTGTGGGCTGAAAATGCAAAACTATTTGATGAAGATAAGAACATATCTTGTTTTCTTTAAGAATAAACATTTCTGTTTTTGAAATTCAACTGTCATATAAACTAATAACCTATAAATATTAGATTTTTATTGAAAATTTATCATTTTCATTTAAAAATACATCTGTTTTGCTTGAAAATTCAGCAATTTAGTTGTAAAATAGTTTGATATTAAATCCAATTTGGTCCCTTCATTAATTTTATTCGATAGAATTGATTCCCCAATTCTCTAGAAAAGTCGCCCTATTTCTCCTCTTTTTAAATTTTTTGACGCCGGAAAATGACAGTGAATTTCCTGTTTGACCGGGAATTTTACAAATTTTAGAAGAAAAATCTGTCCAATGCGTAATTTGAAAATTTTTTACTTATAAAATTTCGCATTTTAGATTTAGATTTTTCAGTGTACATTTTTAATTTATAGAATTTTAAAGTGCAGTCTTGGAAGACTTTAATAATGGAAAATTAAAAACATTTGAAACTTTAAACATAAATTAATTCATAATTTTAAGGATTGAACTGTTATTGAAGTATCAAAAAGTAAACAATAACATAGCCGCACAAAAATAAAAAAGTGCAGAGCCAAAAAAGCGACCCACGCAGTGTTGTAGTTCATCTTTTCATAGCTCATAGTTCATAAAAATATCATTTGTTTATAAAGAATTTGAAATTTGTTTCTACTCACACCAATTTTTTTTCTCATGTTCCACATTGATTTTGGAGAGAAACGCTGGAAGACACGCGATGTATTTCTTATCATAGACATTGATATTTGATTGTTATTAATTTTTACAGAAAATAACATTTTTCTGCCTAAACTTGAAAAAATCTTTTATCAATGTCTAATAAGAGTTACATCGTATTTCTTTGTATGAGTAGAAAAAATCTCAAATTGTTTATAAACAAATAAGATGTTTATTAACAAATTCATTTTGTAAATTCAAAAGTATATCTCTAGAATAACTATTCATAAATAACACAAAAGCTATGAAAAGGTGAAAATTCATTAAAAAATATTTCCAAATGCTAAGTAGCCAGCTTCGAAGAATTCAACCTCAACTAAAAATTCAAGTTCGAATTTTTAAAGAACTGATAAGCAGAAAATTAAAAAATATTGAATTTCGGCTAATCTCAACAACAAACCCTCAAAAAAATTGCACACTTTTTTACTATTGTTGTGGCTGTGTAATTGATTTGTTTAGATGAAAATGTTTGCGAACCGGGAATTGATGTTGTATTAAATTATTACCTTTAAGATTAAATTTTCAAAGAAAAATCTCTATTTTTTTAGGTCAGGGAGGAGGCGGTGGTGGTGGTGGAGGCAACAGATTTGGTGGTGGCGATCGAGGCGGTTACGGCGATCGATCGGGCGGCAATTACAAGTAAGTTGTCTTATTATCTGAAACGCCCCAATGAAGGGAAGAGTCCAGTGAAATGAAAGAGATAAAAAAGAAAAGCAATCAGTCTAATAAATAAAAGCTAGATCATCAACGATAGTAAATAGAGCGAGATGGTATTTGCTGAGAAGGAAATTTCTTGAATTTTCACAAAGGTAACGAATGATGCATTATTGCAAATGAAAATGAAAAAAAAAAAACAATATTTTACATGAAATGGTCTACTATCGCCCCTTGGGGTTTAATGTGTTTGAAGTGTGTCTGCAGGTTTAACACACAGATATTACTGGTATAAAGGTAAAAACAGAGAACAGGTTGTATACGACAAATGACATAAAATGGTTAAGACATATGTTACGCATAATAAATACTACTGAATCTGTATTACAATCTATGGGCGCACGCACCACGCGTGTTGTCTCAGGATCGCATGCGTTAATTAGCCGACTTTTGTCAACAGAGCGTACGCTGTCTGTCTGTCTTTTGACAATTTAGGATTATCGAAACGCAACTTGACGATCGCAAAAATTTCTTCCGTGAGATCAGACATTATTATTATCGCTTTAAGAGTCCTTCACTTGCTACAGATGTTTAACGCACTTTTACTGCAGTCACACAGTCGATTTTTTTATATTTTTATTTCAAGTGTAATCTGTTTTTTAATTAAATTGGGAATTTAAGCACTCGTCAGGGTGTGCGATCTATTCGGGTCTGAGTGTAGTGAAAATTTAAATTTAATATATGAAAAATAACCTTCTTTTCAAATTATTAATACAAGTTTATAGTTTATTCCTTGAATAGAGTTATTTAGTTTGAAACGAAAAAATTTAATCTCTTAAGTAGGGTCAGTTTTTCTTGCATAGTTCTGATTTTCATGAGAAACTATAATTATTCAATTTTAAAAAACCAACTGTTTTAAAGAAAAATTCTCTTTTGTTTTTTGTGTTAAAAGCTGGTTTTTTTATTTGAAAAATTACATGCTTTGTTAAAAATTTCTTCATTTTTGTATTAATTTAAAGGCCAATATTTTTTGGTTGAAATATCAACTATTATGACATTCTACGTTGTTTGTTGAAAATTTATCTCTATGTTAAAATAAACTATTTTGAAGAAAAAAATTTTTTTATTATTAAAAACTTAAGTAACTGAAAATTAAACTTGTCCATTTTTGGTTAAAAATTCGTCTCTTAGTTTAAAAGTCAACCATTTAGATGAAAATGATTTAATTTTATATTAATTTATTTTGAAAAGTCATTTCTTTTGGTTTGAAAATTTAACTAATTTAAAAAAAATTCGTTTTTCTTTTCCGACAATTTATCTTTTTAGTTGAAAATTCAACTATGTGTTTGAAAATTGATATTTTTTTCATCAAATTAATATTATTGCTTGAAAATTAATTTGTTTTGTTTAATAATTCAATTCCTTCGTTAAACATTAAAATACTTTAAAAATGTATTACACTGTTAACATTTTTGTTTTAATTAATTTTTCAGTTGAAAAATCGACTTTTTGGTAAAATAAATACATTTTTTCGAAAATTTAAGTATTTTGTTCCAATTTTTTCGAATTTTTTTCTATTTGTAAAATTAATTTCTTTCGATAAAGATTGAACTATTTTTTTTGACATTTTTTTAGAATCAGTGTTTGCACTTAAAAATTAAGTATTTTATTTCAAATTCGCCTTTTTCGTTTACATTCAAGTGTATTTTATTTAATATTAAAATCTTTTTTAGATAGAAATATAAACTGTTCAATTTTTTTTTAAATTCATATTTATTTTAGTCAAAGTTATACTACATTCTTGGAAAGTATTTTTTTGTTTAAAGATTCATTACCTTAGTAGAAAATTTGTTTTATAGCTAGAAAATTGTACTGTCTCATTTTTGGTATAAAATATATGTTTATTAATTGAAAATTCTACTATTTGGTAGAAAAATAAAGAATTTTATCGAAACGCATAATTTAAATTTTTCAATAGTGTGTAAAATTCAGAACTACGCAAGCAAACAAATAAACTTTAACCTTTTAATAATAATTGGTATAAAAATCTATTTTTTATTTATTAAATTTAAGTTTTCGCAGACCTCGAACCCGAACAGGTCGCGCACTCTGGTGATTGGTAAATTTCCCAATAAGGAATATCCAATGTTCGGCGTGTTTCTTTTTTGAATTTACTTAAATGTTTTACAGAACACTACTTGTATTATCTACTCTTTTTTTTAAACAATTGATATCTGAACATTTTTAAGGTGTCTAGCGTCCCGGGAATTATTGTTTACCTGGAAAAGCCCTTGAATGTTGCCAATGTTCCTCGAATTTTTATTCTCTTAAACAAGTACATAAATTAAATTTATGTATATAGTAATTCAGAATTGCGCCATTGTTAATGTTAGTTTTAACTTTAAATTTTTTGATCTGAAAAATAAGTAAAGCACCGCGTACAATGAGATTTTGTTGAATAAGAATAATAATTAGCTTTTTTTACTAAGTTATCGAACGCTATTTGTCACGGATTTTGATTTCGATTGGTTTTATTCTGTTAATAAAAATTTTTTTTTGTTATTATTTTTTAGGAATTAATTTTTTGTCGAAATTTTTTATTTATAAAAAATTATGTTTTACATTAAAAATTTATAATTTCAGTTGGAAACTCATTCTTTTATTGTAGAAATATCAAATTTGTATTGCAATAAATAAGTAAATTGTTCATTTAAAATTTTAATTTTGTATCAGTTTATTCCGTTTATAAAAGATTCTATCTTAGAAATGTCACAAAGTTAAAATTCGGACTTTTAAAGAATAATGGTCAGGGAAAATGAAAAATTGGCCAAGGAACTATCGCCGAATAACGGAATTTTAACTATAAAATCAGATTTTGGGCGCGTATACAAAAATTCCCACGATAAAGTTTTTTTATTTCCACTAGATCTCAAATGGCTGCTATGTATCGTAAAAAGTATTTTTTCACTGTAAAAACGTTACCTCGAAAAAGAATTTTTTTTATCTTGGGAAACCTGGAAAAGTCCCGATTTTTTTCTGTGAAAACGCTAGACACCCTGATTTTTCTTTAAACAGTTTTAAATCCGAACACTGATAATATATGGGGATTTATTTATTTATGGGGATTATATTTCGAAATTTGCTCTGATAAATGACTGCAGCGCCTCGCTATTTCGATTTTTTCTCAATCCAGACGATGCATTTCCTGCGCGACCTTTCCTCCCAACACTAAACATTTTCCCATGATACACCTGACCACTTTCACAAAACCGTAATCGCGCAGACTTATTATCGTATTGTTATCACTGTATCATTACATTTGTTTATTTGTGCTGTTCTGTTTGTTGAGTGATTTCCAGAGCTGCCGATGAAAAAAAAACCCAACATTAGAAAAGAAATGTCCCTAAAGTACGCCCAATTTTACTTAATTCAATGGATGTTTTTGAATTTTTGGAAGTTTTTATTTAATTGGTCCTGAGGCTCAATTGACAACATGATCAAAGGATTTGAAATATTTTAAGTCTTAACAGAATACAAAATTTTTTTAAATTGATTACAATATTTTAATAGGATTTTAAAGGATTTTAAATTTATTTAAAGGTAAGGTTTCACAGATTTCAAGAGATTTTAAAATATTTTTTGGAATTTGCCCTGAATTCTTATTAATTGTTGTTTAATTCATTTTGGAAGCCTTAGGTACCTATCTCATCAATATTTTTAAATTCTCTTTAATTTTTCTAGGCTCATTTCAAACCTCCGCATTTCAATGCATTTTTCATATTTTGAATCGTTTTGAATTCACTTGATTGTTTTCTTAATTCAGTTTTGATTTTTTAATGAAGTTCGTCGCATTCTTCTCATTTCCCTTAAATTACTTTGAATTCACTCAAATTTTATTATAATCATTGGAATTTTTTCGATTTTCAAAATTGTATGCAATTCCTTTGAATTCTTGTGAAATTAACATAAATTGTTTTCTAGTCCTTAGTCACTTTTTGGATTACAAATTAGCAGGATTTCAAAGATTTTGAAGTTTCTTTGGAATACACCCTGAATTCTTTTTAATTCTTTGAAATTCTCTTGAATTTTTTAAAACTTATTTGAATTCTTATAAATTCACTCAATTCTATTTAATTCAATGCATTTTTTATTTTTATTTTTAAAGAAAATATTTTAAAAGTAATTTTATTTTTTAGAAATTTTATCGTATTTTTCTCATTTACCTTAAACTCCTCTAATTCATTCCAAATTTACGGAAATAAATGAATTTTTTATGTAAAAAAATTGCAACTCATTTGAATTGTACTTACAACTCTTTGGAATTGTTTTGAATTTTTTAACTCACTTGAATTTTTCTAAATTTGTGCAATTCTACTTAATTTAGTGGATTTTTTTGAATTTTTAAAAGTTTTTATTTAATTGGCCCTCAGGATCAAGCGACAAAATAATCAATGGGTTTGAAATATTTTAAAGTATTTTTTTTTAAATTCTTTGGGATTTGAAAGAATTTTAAGAAATTTCAAAAGATTTTAAAGGATTTGAAATTGTTTAGATTTTAGATTGCGCAGGGTTTCAAAGATTTCAAAAGATTTTCGAACCTTTTTTGGAAATCGCCCCGAATTTTTGTCTGAATTCTTCTTAAATTCTACTATATTCAATGGACTTCGCCTTGAACTCTTAGGCATTTTATTAAATTCTATAAAAAAATTAATATTTTTAAATTGTTATAAATTAATTTAAGTTTTTTGTTTTAATTTCAACTTGGGGATTTTTACGAAATTTATCGAATTCTTCTCGTTTACTTCAAATTTCTCTAAATTTATTCCATGTTTACGGAAATTAATGGAATTTTTGTATTGCAAAAATAACATGCAATTAATTTGAAGTTAACTTGAATTCTTTGGAAATCTTATGAATTTATCCTGAACTTGTTACCTTTTGAGCGCATTTATTATTTTTAATATTCCAAGTAAGTGAAAATCTTGGAGGAGACGTGTTCTTTTTTCATGATGGTTAGATTTTCAGGGCTCTGTTGAATTGTGCATGAAACTAGACGGACGCGACTGACGGACTTTACGTGTGAGAGTATTAGTTTGTGTGTTTATTCGACGTCTGAAGAAAATAAAGAAACTAAATAAGTAAATAAATGAAAAAAAAGTAATGTGGTGACTAAAGACATTTAGACAGTAGGTACATCAAGAAGAGAGGTGGCGACCAGCAATTGAATCGCCACGCACCGATCGATCGATCAATCTGTCCATGAGTCGTCTCATTGGTATATCTGCTTCTGTGTTTTAGCAGTGGCGGTGGCCGTGGTGGTTATAACAAAGGTAAATGCACCAGACTGTCTGTACTAGTCTGGTGCTATTCACGCATTCACTCTTTAATATTTTACCATTTAAATAGTACTCGGTTACTCGTATTATTATATGAAAGGGCTGCCTTAACTACGCTTTTCAGGGTTTAACATACAAAAGTTATGAATAATTTTTTAAATGTGAAATGCACGTGTCATGTTCAAAAAAAAGAGGAAGATAATGGTCATGAGACTAAATCACCAAATGCTCTTTTACCAACATATTTTTGTTTTAATTGCATATTCAGTTCAGGGTTATTAGAGTCTGGTTCCAAATCAGGGATCACAGTTTTTTCCCCTATTCCCATCCGTTCTCCTTTTTTTTAAAATTCTCCCTTTTCCCTCTATTCACGAAAAACATCCCCAATTCAAGAACAATTTTTCGTATTTTATAGTATGTAATATTTAAACTAATAGAAGAGAAAACACAGTATTTTTGATAATTGAAAAAATATTATGTCTACTTCAGAATTAATATTTATGTAAATTTTTTTACAATATGTATCTGTATACAATCAAACCGTTAAATTTGTATTCAAAAATACCACTTTCCGACGAAAAATTTTGACATAGCCTAGGATTATTGAAATATTGTACATATTCTTTGAAATCTAATCGTTTTTAAATTTAAAAATACCAGTTTCCGACTTGAATCGCTAAAATCATTCAAAATTGTTAAAAGATTCTAAACCTTGTTCAAATTATAATGATTTTTTGTTTGCAAAACACTAACATAATCCGAAATTTTACAAGCTTGTAAATTATGTCATTTTAAGCAAAAATAATATTATTTAAATTTAATGATTTTTTTGTTTGAAAATACAAATTTGTGGAGAAGAATACACCAACATATCCGAAAATTTTAATATTCTTTAAAGTCGAATAATTTTTTATTATAAATACCAATATTTTTCGACGAAAAACACAAGCATTTGTTTTTAAGTATCAATTTTTTGTTTAAAATGCTAAAACAACCTAAAAGTGTTCAAAATTATGAAACTTCTTAAATTTTTCCCCCCTTAAAAATACGACTTTCCGTCGAAAAAAAATAACGTGATTCGAAATTTGATTAAATATTCTTAACCTTGTTCAAATAATATTGATTTTTAATTCAAAGTGTGAATCTTTTGTTTAACATTCAAACGTGGTAAATCTTGTTCGAACTATAATAATTTTGTTTTAAAATAACAATTTTTAGTTAAACATGCCAATATAATTTCCGTCAAAAAGACTTGAAGTCTTTGCAAGTTTTTTAGTTGCAAGTTTGCATTCAAAATATCATATAATTATAGTAAGGAAAAAATGAAAAATATTGGAAATAAATCATTATTTATATACGTATCACAATTTTATTATTATTGAAAGAATTAAAAAGAAGAGATTATAATTGAAGATGCGAACGATATTAAACGTAAAAATGGTTTATTTAAAAAAAAAAAATTAACAAACTTGTCCCTATTTTTTCGCTTTTCTCGAAAAAAATGACCCCCTCTCCCTTTTTTTAAGCCCCTTTTGAGCTGTGATACCTAAACATGCCATGACTTTTGCAAAGTCTACTTTTGAAATAATCAATACAATTTTACTGCTACAGGCAAATTGAACAGCAATATTTTGTAAAGTTAGTATTACATAAAAAATTAAAGGGCTTTTCAATAATTATTGAATTTTCAGTCATTCTCATTGATAATATTATAAAATTGGTTTACGTTCTGGAATTATAATCATATTCAGGGTGTTTACTTGACCGGGAAATTAGGAATTTTGTTTACCGGGAAATTTTCGAAAAAATTAGCTTTCTAATTTTTAGAACGAGGAGTTTTTGTAAAGAATTATTATTTGACTTGTAATTATATTTATTTATTATGATCAAAAATCATCAGATCTTCCAACTCAGAATAATAATTCTTTTCGAAAATTCTCTGTTTAAATTTAGAGATCGTTTAAATCCTTTTAAATGTTTAGAAATCTCAAACTCATGTATTTAAAAATAATTTAAAATATTTAAAATCTTTTCAACCCTTTTAAATTGAACGGGGAGAAACTAAGAATTAGCTGGAAGAAGATGGGAAATTTGAAATCATCCGTCCGGTAAACACCCTGATATTATTTTTATTGGGAAAAAAAAAATCAATTCGCAATTACAGTAATTTTTTCTAAATTCCATGCATTTTTTTAAATCTTGTAGCAACCCTGCCAGATTCAATGAAATCTAAAGTAATTTTTTTTCAATTTATTAAAATCAGAGGGCATATTACTTCTACAATCGGTGTTTAGAGATTATTGCAGTCAATATGCAATTTTTCAATTTTTTTCATTTCTATTTCGAATTTTTAAATCACATTGTGATTCTGTAATTTTATAAATTAAGGTTTTAAATTACAAATTAAAAACTTGCACCAAAATTCGAAGTTATGTATCCAAGATTAAAATTGTTGGTAATTGAAACTTGTAATTCTGAGACTCGTTAACCCTTGAACTCCAAAGTGAAGGTTATTAATATATCCACTAATTTAAGTAAATAATTTATTCCCTTTTTATTGCAAGATGTACAAGCTTTGGGAAGATTAAATTTTATTTTGACTTTCTTTGTTTTATAAAATATAATGTTTGCGAGCTAAAATTTATAAAAAAGAAAGTAAAAGGTGAGAAATGACGTTTGTGTCAAGAAAAAGATATTCAACTTTGGAAGTTTTGTTCTTAAAAAATAAAAGTAGAATAAACAGGTAGAAGAAGAGGAACAAATTTAGATCGCAGCCCTTTTGTATGTTAAGATGCAACCTTGTGTTATCTACGTATCAATAGAAATAAGTCATACTAGGATATTTAGGATCATTTCTGGGAAATTCGAGATAATTTACTTTATAAAAACGTAAGAGAAAATGCAAATATTACAAAATAAATCAGGAATTCAGGAAAGTACAACTTTTTCTACATTTGTACAAATTTTTTTTTTTTTTAAGTCCGAAACAGACAACTAAAGTACACAAAGATTAAAATAATTACGGTTTAAGTGAGTTTCTAAAGAAAAGTATAATGAAGCGGGGAGATTGGTGATTGAATACAGCGATACAAAAATTGGTACGGTATCAGTTTCAAAAGAATTAAAAGTTGAAAGTGTAAGATAATAAATCTAAACTGCAATTTTATTCTGAAATCAAAAAATGGTGGTTGAATACTGAGGTACATGAAATATTTGAGATGGTAAAATAATTTAAGGTACATATAGAAAAATTACACTTCAGACCCGAGTTAATTTTCTTAAGAAGAGGTTGGTTTATTCCCAAATGGAATATACACTAGGCAAAATAATTTATAAGATGTGGTATTAAGAATAATAATAAAAAAATAAAACCGTAATCGCGAGAAGATATCTACAGAGTACAAACGTTTGATCATAAAATTAGCGAACACTAATTTTAAGTGCATCTAGTTTTAGTGCGAGACGCAGCTTTAAAGCTGTTCTTAAAGACAATTTGTTTCCGGATAAAGTAAGAAGGAAAAAGAAGACAAGTTCTTTCAAGTTCTCGAAAAATAGGTTTCAAGAGTTTTACGATATATCGTAAAATCATAAAAGCAGTGGAATAATTATAAAAGAAAGGTTCTAAATGATTGATAAAAGTTAAAAATCGAGTTAATAAAGTCAATAATTATGAAAGAAGAAAAGTATTTCGGTCAGGAAAGTGTTCTCGATATTTTTTGAATGATAAATATCGGAAAATATTTTGGAAAATTGAAGTGAATAGATCAGAACTAGCTGGATTTACATTTATATCCTTCGAATTTTAGTACATTAGGGGGAATGTTAGTTGAATTGAAATTAAAGGTGTAGAAAGTACTGTTGAATAGACTAATTTTGTTTAGGATATTAAAGTAGGAATGTAGGAAAATCCGAGTGGCCATAAAATTTGCCAATCTTGAACACTTTCCCCGTAAATCCGTGTAGAAGCAGTGTGAGAAAAGCATTTTCTATTTTGATAGGGCTCAAATTTAAGCGTAATTGACAATAACCGTCTCGGTATTACAGGAGGATTCGGTGACCGAGGAAGTGGCGGCGGCGGCGGTGGTTCTGATGGAATGGTTACTCAAGAAGATACAATTTTCGTCTCAGGAATGGATCCAACAGTCTCGGAAGAAGAGATCTGCGAGCATTTTGGGGCCATTGGTCTCATTAAGGTGTGTTGACAATAATTTATTTTTCGTTTTGTTTTTAGAGTATTTAATCAATCGGGGATAAAAAAATTTGAAAGTCTTGAATTTTAATTTAAAATTCAGGGTGGCCGCTTGACCGAAAAATGACCGGGAATTTTACGAAACCGGGAAAAACGTCAAATGACCGTGATTAATTTTTTTTACCGGAAATTTTACAAGTCAAGTTCGATTTCAACACTTTAAAATGACGAGTTGAATTGTTTTCTTTTTCAAGTGCCATATCGTTTAGTTTAAAATGTGTGATTCTAAAATCGTTCACTTGAAAATTTTCTATTTTGAATTTTAATTTTGAAGCATACATACTGAATAAATTAAAAGTTAGTGACGTTTGGAAACTGCAATTTTTGATTTAAAAAAAACCTTTTTAGTTCATCAAATGTGAGTATAAATTATAATGATATATAGTTAAAAACTACATGTTTTTTTAAATTCGACTGTTCGATTAAAAATTCATATATTTTATTTAAAAATCGTCTTTCTGGTTTTAAAATTCATCTCTTTTAGTGGAGATTTCATTTTTTTAAATGAAATATTAATTTATTACATTTTTGTTTTGTTTTTTTTTTGTAAGATAAAATATCATATCTTTTGATAGAAATTTATTCTTGTTTGGTTAAAATAGCAAATACTACATTTTTTAAAAATTCAGTTTTAAAGTAATTTGTTTTGATCGAAGAATTACCTGCCTCCTTAAAAATTCGCCTTTCTTCATTGAAAATCATATTTTTCATTGAAAATGCATGTTTTCTGGTTTCAAAGTCAGCTGTTTGCTAAAACGTTTGACTTCTTAGCTTAGAAATTTAAATATTTGTTTAAAAATACAACTGTTTTGCTGAAAACCTAATTGTTTTTATTGAAAACTCGAATATTTTGTTATAGTAATCTGTTTTGGTCGAAAATTCAACTGTTTATGCTGAAAACTTCATTGCTTTATTCAATATTCAAATAGTTTGTAATAGTATTTTATGTCGAAAATTTGCTTGCTTCATTAAAAATCAAACTATTGGGTTAAAAATTAAGCTTTCTTAATTAAAAATTACCTTTTTTTTACAATTAATCCTTTTGGTTTTGAAAGTCAACTATTTTCTAAAAAATCTACTTTTTAGCTGGATAATTCAATTATTTGGTTCAAAATTCCACTGTTTTCTTGAAAACTTACTTTGTTGAAAAATTAAGTCTTGTTTTGTAGTCATGGTTTGATCAAGCTTCATATTGAGGGCGTTAATACGCGTAGCCTTATGAAGCAGCGAACATATTTTTGGTCAAAAATTTACATGCTTTGTTGAAAATTAACTCTTTTGCTTAAAAAAAAACAAGTATAAGTAATCTTTTTTGGTAGACAATTCACTTGCTTTGTTGAAAATGTTACTATTGGGTTGAAAATTAACTTTTTCGTTGAACATTCATCTTTTCGGTTTTGAAAGTCAACTTTTCTCTTTAAAGAATCGACTTTTTAGCTTTTTCTGTTTAACCATAACATTTTTTGTTAAACATTTGTCTTTAGCTTAAAAATGTGACTATTTGCTTGAAAATGCAACTGTTTGGTTGAAAACCTGATTATTTCAGTTGAAAATTCAAGTATTTGGTTACGGTGTTCTCTTTCGGGCGAAAGTTTGCCTGCTTTGATGAAAATTAACTTTTTTATTGAAAATTAATGTATTTTGTTATAGTAGTCTTTTTTGGTAAAAAATTCGCTCGCTTTATTGAAAATTCATCTTTCCTAATTGATAATTAATTATTTAGTTTTGAAAGTTGACTTTTTGGTTGGATAATTGAACTATTTGGTTGAAAATTAAACTGTTTTCTTGAAAACTTAATTATTTTATTGAAAATTCAACTTTCAAATTAAAATTAGTTAGGAAAGTCATATCTTTCGGATAATTTTTTGGCTGAAAATTCAAATGTTTTCTACAAAATTCGACTTTTTAGTTTGAAAATTTAATTAATTGGTTGAAAATGTAACTGTTTTTTATTTTGAAAACTGAATTTTGTTGTTATAAAGTCATCTTTTTGGGTGAAAATTCAACTTTTTTTTTAAACTGACTTTTTAATCTAAAAATTCAATTATCTGGTTCGAAATGTAACTTTTTTGTGGGAAAGCTAAATTATTTTCTTATAAAGTTATCTTTTTTTGTTTGTTGAAAATACATCTTTTGCGTTGAACATTCGTTCTTTTTTAACATAAAATTCGGATTAAATCCATTTTCTTAATTTTTACAGAACGACAAGAGGACCAACAAGCCGAAAATCTGGATGTACAAAGACAAGAACACGGGCAAACCAAAAGGTGAAGCCACAGTGACTTACGATGACCAGAATGCGGCACGATCAGCGATAGATTGGTTTGATGGCAAAGACTTTAAGGGATACACAATTAAAGTACAAATTGCCCAACACAAAAGCAACTGGATGGGAAGTCGGGGAGGTGGTGGTGGCGGCGGCGGTGGTGGCCGCGGTGGCGGTGGAGGTGGTGGAGGAAGAGGCGGATTTGGAGGAGGAGGAGGACGTGGTGGAGGACGAGATCGCAATGACAGCCGTGGTGGTGGAGGTGACGATCGTGGTGGACAAGATAGTGGTCGCGGAGGCGACTGGAGGTAATTGAAAAATTCCATTCTTCTAACCTTTATAAAGACAGGCTATCGCCAGAATATGACAAATTTCCCAAAGATTTCAGATTATTTTCAATTATTTCACAAAGGGACCGTACTTCAATGGAGGGGGGGGGGGGTCGAGACATTTCGTTACGGTTTGTTACTGTAGGGGCGAGGGGGTCCTTCACTCATGTACGTAATTTTTGGAAATTCGCAAAATCTTTCTCCTGAAGATTCTCTTTTTAGTTATAAATTTTATTATTTGCTTGCTTATTTAACAATTTTCTTGCAAAGAAATCGTTCTTTTTGGTTGGAAATTCAACTGTGTTGTTAAAAATTCGCCTTTTTGGGATAAAAATTTAGATCTTTTTGTAGAACAATAAATTTTTGTTTAAAATTCATATTTTGTTGCTGAAAAGTCAACTGAACTCTTTTTTTGGAAGAAAACTACTTTTTTCTGAAAATTCATCTTTTTGATTAAAAAATTCACCTGTTTTCTTAGAATTATCATTTTACTTGGAGAAAAATGCAACTGTTTGTTTCAAAAGTTAACAATAATTTGAAAAAGTCGTACTGTTTGGCTCAAAATCGACTATTTAGAATAAAATTAACTTATTGTTTACAATGTTCTCATGCTGGGGTTAAAAAGTGAACTGGAATCTTCTTTGGATACAAATTTTACTATTTTGTTGAAGTTTTTTTTTTAAGCAGAAATTAAATCTTTCTTGGATAAAAATGCAACTGTTTGGTAGAAAATTCAGCAATTTGAGATAAATTTTGCCTTTATTGCATACAAAAGGGGTATTTATAGTTGACCGTTAAACTGTTTTTTTAAAAAGACATAGTTTTTAAGTTGAAAATTCTACTGCTTTTTTAAAAATTTAACTATTTCATATTAAATTTACTTTTTGTTTAAAATTCAAATTTTTGATCTTGAAAAGTCAACCTGAATCTGTTTTTGATAAAAATTTTACTATATTTTTGAATTTTCTTTATTTATAAGAACTCATTTGGTCTCTTAGAAATTTCATCTTTTTTTTTTTCGTTTAAACTTCGTCTTTTTGGATTAAAAATTTAATTTTTTTCGTCGAATCTTATTTCTTGTTTAAAAGTTCATATTTAATCGTGAAAAGTCAATTAAAATCTTTTTTAACAGCAGATTACACTATTTTTACCAAATTTATCTTTTAGATTTGAAAATTTATCTCTGGTTGAAGGTTACCTATTTTCTTGAAAATTAATCTTTTTTAATGGATAATTATGTCTGCTTGAAAATTTAACTGTTTAGTTGAAAAGCCTTTTTTTTTTTGTTTAAAATTAATTTTGACTTAAAATGTAACCTTTCCATTTTTTAAGATTGATCTTTTTTAGTTGAAAAGGCTCCTTTTTATTAAAAAAAATTTTTCTTTGTTTGAAATTTCATGCTGTTAGGTAAAAAATGCAAATCTAGAGTCAATAACGAAATAGAGCGAAAGTTTCGTTTGTCTCATTAATTTTCTTTCGATTGTCGGCTAATTCCACATTTCGTTACTTTTTCAAGTTAAATATTTGAAAAGTTCTTCGCTATTTGGCTTAATTTTCAACCCAAAAACTTGCATTTTTAACCAAAAAAAGAACTTTTTATAATTCTTCAACTAAATAGTTTGAACAGTGAATGTAATGTTAGTCCAAATTTTTATTTTTATTTATTAAAATGTTCATTTAAAAAATCAATTCCACAGTAAGAAGTTTGATTTTTTAACAAATAGTTGAATTTTCAACTAGCGAATATGAATTTCCAATTTCAAATAATTTACTTTTAAGAAAGTAGTTAAAACTTTCAACCAAGGAGTGGAATTTTCAAAGAATAATGTTTAGGTTTTGCGGCAAATATGAATATGTTACTTTTAGTTGATCGGGAAAATGAAAAAGCAGGACCAGAGAAAATGGGTGAAATTACCGATAGTTTTAAATCGTTCGCCGGATCGCCACCCTGAAAGAGAATTCCTTGAAAATAAAAAAAAATTCCTGTGACTTAATTAAATTTTGTTACTCCAGGTGTCCTAATCGTGACTGCGGCAACACGAACTTTGCTTGGCGTGACCAGTGCAATCTTTGCAAAAGTTCGAAACCCGAAGGAATGGGTGGCGGAGGCGGTGACCAAGGCGGTGGTGGTGGTGGTGGTGGTGGTCGTGGAGGAGGACGAGGTGGATTCCGGGGTGGCGACAGAGGAGGTTTTCGTGGCGGAAGGGGTGGTATGCGTGGAGGTGATAGAGGAGGCGGTCGAGGTGGAAGAGGTGGACCAATGAGAGGAGGTGGAGGGTTAGTATTTAAATATTATTCAAATAATAATATTTCTATATGTCCGGCAACTGCTCCCCAATCGACTCAGAGTGCCCAGCAACCTTGAATACCTTGAAAAACTTGAAATCTCGTTGAATTTCTCACGAGAACGTTGAATTTTTTGTTTTACTTTTAAAATAGTTTTCGAGGGATTGACCACCCGACTTTTGAGTATAGACCAGATTTCTAAAGACTATAAAATAATTGTAAAGATTTTAAAATATTTTGACATTTTTTAAAGCTTTTATAACAGTTAAAAGGATTTTGAAGATTTGAAAAAGAGTTTATGGATTTCAAAGACTCCGAAAGGATTCAAGAATTTGAAAAAGGCGTGTAGACAAAAGGTTTGAAAGATTCCAAATATTTTAATGACTTTTACATGAATAAAAAAGGTTTCAGAAATAAGTAATAAGGACTTTAGAAGATTTGAAGAATTTGAAAGATTTCATAAAGGTTTCAAAAGAGTTTCAAAAAATTTTACAATTATTTTTAAAGATTTCCTAAATATTTCAAAAAGGAGTTACACCACCACATTTCAAAGATTTCAAAAAGTGTACAGCACAGCAGATTTGAAGACTTCAAACCATGTTAAAGATTTTAAACGATTTCAAATTTATTTAGAAGATTTCAAAAGACATTACAAGTATTTCGAAAATTTCACAAAAATTTCATAACAATTCCCAAAGATTTCAAAACAATTTGCAAAGATTTAAAAAAATTTAAACATAATTTCAAAGATTTTAAAAGAATTAAATCAATTTCAAAAGATTTTGTAGGATTTCTAAGGCTTTAGCAAAATTTTAAGAGATTTCATATATTTTAATGATTTCAAAATATTCGAAGTTCTGAAAAGAGTTCACAAAGGTTTTAAATATTTCATAAATATTTAAAAGATTTCAGAGATTTTACAAAATTTTTAAAACTACCAGAATATTTTTAAAAAATCACAAAGATTTTAAATATGTTAATAATTACAAGTGAATACAAAATCTTTCACATAGGTTTCAAATATTTCATAAAAATTTCATCAAGATTTTTAAACATTTTAAGATTTCAAAAGACTTCACAAAGATTTTTAATATTTTACAAATATTTAAAAGATTTCATAGAAATTTCAAAAAAAATTCAAGACGATTTAATGGATGTCAAAGATTTTAGGAAGTCTAATAAAAGATTTCAAACATTTCACAAATATTTCAAAGATTTCAAAACATTTTGAAGATTTTACAAAGATTTAGAACATTTTAGAAATATTTCACAAAGATTCGTAGGATTTCAAAGGTTTTACGAAAATTCAAAAAGATTTTTAAGATTCCAGAATATTGCAAATCATTTAACAAAATTTCTAAAAATTTCACAAAGGTTTCAAAATATTTTAAAGATTTTTAACGATTTCAAAAGATGTTAAACATTTCTAAAAGGTTTTTAAACTTTCGGAATATTTTAAATAAATTAATTATTTCAAATGAATACAAAAGATTTCATAAAATTTCACAATGATTTTAAATATTTCCTAAAGATATTAATGAATTTCAAAGATTTTACAAAAAATTTAAAAGATTTCATAAAAATTTATGAAAGATGTCAAAAGATTATAAATCATTTCAAAATTTTTAGAGTATTTCAAAAGATTTCACAAATATTTCGAAGAGTCGATAAGGATTTTACAAGACTTTAAGAATCTCAGAGATTTAAAAAAGAATACAGTACACCAAAAAACAAAACATTGCTAAGAATTTAAGGAAATTGCACATTGTTTTTTTCGAAAACTTGAAAATATTTCACAAAAATTTCAAATATTCCAGTGATTTCAAATAATTACAAAAGATGCAGGAAAGACTTTACAAGTATTTCAACAAATTTATAAGGATTTCAAAAGATTTCAAGACTTAAAAATTTCAAATAATATCAATGATTTCAGAATATTTAAACGGTTTCAAATGAACACAGCTTTTCACAAAGATTAAAAAAAGATTTCAAAAAAATTTCAAATATGTTAAAACATTTTTGTAAATATTTCAAATAATTTTACGAAAATATTGAATACTTTAAAAGATTATATCGAATTTAGAATGATTTCACAAAGATGACTTATGTTCGCAAAAAATTAAGCATTCGTTAATTTTAATTTTGTTAATTTAATTTTAATTTTGTTTTAATTTTTTCTGGTTGGACGTCATTAGTGACACCACAATGGATTTAAATCTGAAATTTATAAATGCCTTTTGTATTATTTTCAGACGAGGAGACAGAGATCGTGATCGCCAGCGTCCATACTAGGGTTGAAAAGCTTTTCAACGATCCGCAAGAATCTACAGCGCGTGTAAATTTTCGCAATGACGCAGTTGTAATGTGTCAATTTCTCACAACTTCATTTTCAGTTTCGTACAAATTTTTTTTTACGTGCCGAACCTGTGACTTGTCTAGGGCAGCCATAACTTGTATTTCAGGAGAAATATGTATGTAACTACTATTTTTATTTTAGAATTTTAGTTATCAGTCGTCGTCATCATCAATCACCGAATACTTGATTTTCAACACCGTATGACTTTGATAATGTATTCATGTCATGAATTACTATGTAAATTTTTAGGTTTTAATAAACTGTCATTAGCCATAACGTACGGAGATTATTATGGTGGTACGTTTTCTTTATAATTTAGATGTTGACACTTCTATTTGTGTAAAAAGTAAAATCTCTAATGTATAATTGTAAATATTATTAATTTCGATTCTCCTTTTCTCAACTTCAAATATCAACGGCTGAAAATGAAGCTTTAGTTTCATTTTGATTTTTTTTTTTAAATTTATCTTATACGTGTGCATAAGAAGTGCAATTTTCTACATATTTAGGTTCCTTATCGTTGGGTGGCCGCTGGACCGGGAAAAGAGCGGGAATTTTATGGTGCCAGGAAATGACAGTGAATTTCTTTTTTGCCGGGAATTTTGCAAATTTTTAGGAAAAAAATCGGTCCAAGTTAGATTTCAGGAGTTTGTTTTTTAATACTCAGTGGAATTTTTATCTTCTCCAAGTAGGATATTATTCAGTTTATAATGCTTAATTCGAGAATCTTTCACTTGAAAATTTTCCATTAATGGATTTTAATTTCTAGGCATATATTTTTCAATTTGAGAATTTTAACATGCCGTTTTGAAGACTAGAAAATTAAAAACTAAGGAGCGTTTAGGATGCAAAATTTTAGATAAAAAAAGCTTGTTGGTTGGTCAAATATGAACATAATTCATAATGATTTTTAAAAGTATACATTGAGGATCAGCAAGTGTAAAATGAATGATTTTACAAGACGATTCGGAAAAAGTTCAAAAGTAAAAAATTTCCAAATTTTACTCTTAAAACTACACTGTTTCAATTGAGGAGTCTTAAGACTGAAACAAATGTAAACGCCTGATTTTATCTTTATAAACTATTTCGAATTTTAAAATAACTTCAAAAATAATATATATTCGAAATATATTCACTTTTATTAAATTTAAAATAATCTTTCAGTATAAAATTTGAAAGTTCTTAAATTCAGAAAAATAACAGTTGCGTAATATTTAGCAATATTTTATTGTTCATGTAAAATCAGTAATTATATATCAAATATTCAAAACTAAACAAGACTGAACATTACAAGTTATAAGTTTATATAGTTCCAATTGCAAAAATTTAATTTGCAAGTAAAAAATTGTTACAAAATGTTATGTGTAATAAATATTGAGCACCTATTAATTCCTAGAAAAAAAACCAAATAAGTTGAAGAGATTTAGAGGGTTTGAAAAAATGCAAAATCATTTCGAATTTTTAAATGATTTCAAATCATTTAAACGAAGTTTGCGTAAACCAACAAAATACGGATATTCATAACGAAATTTCCTTGCAAATAGCCCGCGGCCTAATTTAAAACAAAATCTAAATTTCTTCATATATCGAACACAAAAGTTATAAGGATTTTATGAATTCTGCCAGGCTTTATTTTGAAAAAATAATTTTAAGCGAATATTTAAAAAGATTTCCAGAGTTGTCAAAAATGAATCTGCAAGGTTTTAAGGCAATATTTTTAAATTTACAGAGTTTAAACAAATTAGACAAAATTTAACTTATTTGAAGATGTTTAAAAGTTCTGGAAAAATTCTAAAACATAATTTTAAATTTGAATAAATGTAAAACTTGTTTACAAAATAATGTAATAATAATTATATAATTATAATTATATAATTAATAATAATAATAATATGTAATAATGTAATCTTTCGACAGGAGCGTAGCTTCAATCTTCAAATTTTTAAATTTCAATGACTAAAATGTTAGCGAACCGAGATTGACTGGGAATTTACTTCTGATCGCAGCAAAATTCATGTTTTACTTATTTTAATAATTTTATTCAATTTTGAAAAGTAATTTCTATCGGATTTATTCAAATTCATCTCTAGTTGAAAATAGAATTACTTTATTGAACTAAAATTCAACTATTCTAGTAGAAAATGTATTTTTTTTAGAATCCATTTCGTTCTTAAGAATTTCATTTTTAACAGAAAACTTAACTATTATATCTTTGGTTGAAAATGTATAATTTTTTGATGATAATTCAACTATTCCAGTTGAAGTCATCATTTTAGTTGAAAATTGACCTGTTTGATAATATACACCCCTAATGTAAAGAAAGGGAGTGTTGTGAAACTCTGAATTTGAGAACCACAGTTCAAAATTTCCCTTTAAGAAATTCAAGTTTTCCAGCTCTCGCCTTGACGAGCTTGGTTTGGCCTCTCATATGGTCCTTAATTACCTAAGAACCGTTCCGACCCTACGTACGTGACTAGCGACAATGGAAGGAAAAATTCCACAGCGTCATTTTCACGTACAGAGATTCTCGCGGTAGTAGGTCACTATCTCATAACGGGCTGTTATTTCAGGAAAATTAGATTTTTATATATAGATATATGTTTAGGGGTTACGATTTAAGAAACTTATAATGTATATTTCCTGTTTTTATACGCCTACCCAGAAAGGGAAACGTCTTAATGGGGTAATAATAATAATATAATCATATTATTAGTAGTATGAATTGTCTTGGTTGTCTTGCCGTAGGTGGCTCGACAATCTATTTTAATTTTGTTGTAATCCTACACTCACTGCACTGAACCGGCTTTAGTATTCGGGAGATTAATCTATGTTTAGGATAATGAAAAGGGATCCAAATGAACAACACCCATTTATGGGAAAAAAAACCTGTGACGGCAAAAAAACCCCAGATTTATTATTTAAGGAATTAACACATGGAAAACTACACTAGAATTCACTGAATGTGCGAAATGAAGAGGACCACGTGCTCGCGGCGCGGTGGTTAATTAGTTTTTCGTTGTATTGCATTTAATGCTACCGAAATTACATCCCGATTCCGTTCGACAGGAATCGGTGGAAGTTGGTTCGAAAAAGCGATTAGGCTAGCGATTGTCCCGGGCAGAGCTCTACGCCAGTGATCCCATATTTGAAACGGGTTACCTTCGCACACAATCAAAGCTCGTGTAAAGTGGTTGCGAAGAGGTGGTAGCGTAGCACGACTATAATTGCGCGCGCAACCAACTTCTCTTCTTCTGATTTCGAAAGGCCGAAGATGCACGAATGCCGATCGGAAAAATTCGGCGGTCTTCTATTTATATCACGAACTGAATTTGATAGAAATTGAAGAAACTGGCGATTTTCATGTTAAGCAGGATTCTTGATTTCTATTAATAATTGCCGAACCAATATAATTAGCATATAATCAACGGTAAGAACAAAATTAGTAAGAATAATATGAACCTAATAAAGACTATAACACAACCATAATATTAACCATTTCAACCCTCCAAAGCCTGAGAGATTAAAGTTTAATAATATAATATAGCATAAACCATACGTAGGTCAGAAAATTAGAGAGAGTAAATAGCGAGTGCTACTCGAGAAATTTGAGTGTCGTGACTCAGCCGCTATTGGGTACATACGGTTTAGGTACCTGAAGCTCATGAGTAAGCAAGGTCGTCATAAACCGATGGACGAAATACAACACTTTGAAGATTTCTGGCAACAAATTGATTCTTCGATTTCTCGAGACTCACTTTGCCGCAGGGATTCCCAACTCAATACTGGATCTACCCATTGGTTTTTATCTTTTGCGCTGAAGGCGTATATCAAAGTATGTAAAAATTTGTGATCCCTAACATATTCATATATAAAATCTAACTTAGTGGAATACAGTACGTTATGGATTAGTGACGTACTACCGCGAGGAATAAAAATTGTAAGGTTGAAATGGAGAATCCCTGCACGTGAAAACGACGCCTGCATAATGGAATTTCCATCTCATTGTCGCCAGTAACGTACGTAGAGTCGGAACGGTTTCCAGGTGCTTACAGACAATAGGAGAGGTCGGAGCAAGCTCGTCAAGGCGAGAGCTGGGAAACTTGAATTTCTTAAAGTGAAAATACCGAACCGTGGTTCTCAAATTCAGAGCTTCATAGCTCTCCCTTTTCTTACATTAGGATGTATATTAAGATTAGCACATACCGCCTGGGACGCCATAGTGGTCGATCTTATGGGTCCCTGGCCTCGAACGAATAACGGGAACATCTTCGTCCTAGTAATCACCGACATGTCCTCCAGGTGGATGTAAGCTTTCCCGATGCGCTCTGGTACAGCGGCTTCTATTGTAAAAATATTGAAAGAAGAAGTTTTTTCTCGTTGGGGATACCCTCGCCGAATCCTGAGTTATAACGGGACTCAGTTCCGGACTCGTGTGGGCTGAAGCGAGTCAGCGTTGGGACTGCGAATTGTGGACAACCGCCGTCTACCACCCGCGGGCCCACCAAGAGACGGAACCAGGAGGTCAAGAAGGGACTTCGATTACGTCTGACACCTCAGACTCAACGCACGTGGGACCGATACCTGCCTGAGATTGTATTCGGACTACGCCGACAGCGAAACGCGGCCACTGGTAACACCCCCAGTTGTATCCTGATGTGTAAAACGATCAAACTACCCGGAGAATGGCGCCAACATCGACCGTCAGTCCTGCCGAAGATCGATGAGAGTGACTGGACCAAGCACGTGAACGCCAGCGGAGTTACCATCAAAGATATGCAGCTGAGCTGAGAGCACCCCATTACGCCGTCGGAGACTGGGTGATTACAACTAACCACCATCTCTCCAATAAGGCAGAGGGATACAATGCCGCTCTCGACCACCCTCGAATAGGACCCTACCAGATCACGTATCACTCTTCCGGAGACGTCTATTGGACTCATAAAGATGGACGACAACAGAAGGTGTACGGGAAGGATTTTTGGCCAGCACACAGGCTAAACCATTATCATCAGGACGTTGAGGTCGTCGAGGAACCGCCTCCCACGGATTGGCGCAGTATTGGCGCAGAGCCATACGCAACAAATCTCGTCCGAAAACCACAGGTCCCAGCAAAGGACATCCACGCACCAGGCCCGTCGGGTCTACAGCGTCCACAAGTTGAGCCATGACCTAATCCTAGTATTGGCGCAGAGCCATACGCAAAAACGCTCATCAAAGCACCGCAGGTCTCAGGCCGAGACAAGCAGGCATCGTACCCGCCGGGTCCGACACCGTTGCTGAATTCGACACATGTCGCCAGGATCATCATAAAAGAACTCGCAGACGAGGGAGAAGATATCGACATGGATTCCTCGAGAGAGGTACCCGAGAACGCCAGCGGGCGTTACAAACTTCGTCAATATACATGTAAGCAACGACGGGACCAAAGAAAGACTCTATCAGAAAGAGGGGCGAAATAATATACATCCCTAATGTAAAGAAAGGGAGAGTGGTAAAACTCTGAATTTTAACCTCACGTTTCTCGCGGTAGTAGGTCACTATCTCATAACGGGCTGTTATTCCAGGAAAATTAGATTTATATATATATATATAT